>SNQJ01S0042568.1:105378-138768 GCA_010110895.2 Picea sitchensis
TGTACCTTGGTGGATAAGACCCCAGATATGTTATGGGGCAACCTGGTCCTTGATCATACAGTTGTTGGTGTATGACCCTCTTTGAAGGCGAACATGACCACATGAGGGATGTATCCCATATGCAATGATGATAAAGTTAAAAAGGTCACCTTGAAAATTATATGGACATGTGTAAACCTCTCCTAAACCCTCCACCCTTGGTTTTTGGGCTTAAGTTTGTTTGGAGTTTGTGTTTTGTATTTTTGGGGTTAATACAAGAAATATTTAATTAATATAAATTGTAAATATATTTAATTAATATTTATATTAATTAAATATATTATTTTTAATTATTATTTATTTTATCTAACCCTCACCCAAAAGTATAAATAAGAACCCCTCCCCCTTCACTCGGACACTCATCTTTCTCTTCCTCCTAAGTGTGGCAGATTGCTCTCTTGTCAAGTCTGCGGCCTCCTTGCAACAGTTAATGGCTTCCTAGCAACAGTCAGCGGCTCCTTTTAGTGACAGCTTTCAGGCTTCTCTTTGTGGCAGTTTTGTTACCCAGTCCTTGTTGATTTTATCTTGCTGCTGTGTGAATGTGATGAGTACCTTCCACTGCTGAGAATACTTGTGTTACTTCTCTATCAACCAATCGTCCTTCTACCAGCCAGCAAAACCCTCTTTAGCAGTTTGTCGTCCCCTGTCTAAGCTTCTAGTGAAGGCCGTGGCACCCTAAGCAAGGTAGTTGGTCTATCTTTTAAGACAGTCGTCCCTACTCCTAGCTGTTTCCTTTATGCATGAGGGTTTTGTGGGGTTTTCTAAGTTACTTGTTTGAAGTTCTAGGTGGTTTATAAGTCCTATAATTATCTTGGCAAGAGATCTAACACTTGAGGTAGATCCATGACTCTTGACTTTTTCTGAGCATATTCTCAGTGGCACTTCATCCCTTGTGTGAGGCATGAACTTCTTCAATGATCAGAGGTAAGACTTCAGAGGTAAGCTACTTTATGGTTCAGATCTCATTCCTATAATTTAGATCTGTGTGTTTTTTTATTCTAGAATCTATCTTTGCTTAGATCTATTTTGATTGATCTTTCTGGAATTAGTTATTGACTAAGATTTAATTTAGAAATCTAATGGTTAGTTAGCTCTATCTATCTATTGCTTAGATTTGTTATCTATTTGCTTAGATCTGTTATTTAATGGTAAAACTATTGCTTAGATCTGTGATCTATCTTGCTTACTAAGAAAGAGTTTATGTATGAATCTAATCACTGCCTATGAACAGAATGAAATTCTAGATCTGAGCATTGTGCACACTCAGAAATAGGTTTATGGTTTAAGCCTACTTGTTGTTCACATTCTGACTTGTTTTCTTAATTCTGATTTAACTATCTAGAATACTACAGTTCAGATCTCTTATTATATTACATCTATGTTCTAAAGCTTGATTTCTTTAAGACCTTTGTTGTTCTATCTAACAGAATTTTAAAAGACAGTAATTTTCTGCTTTACTTCTCTAATTCTAACAGTGAGACATCCTCCAGGACACAGACTAAGTGAGTCGGCCTGTGAGAGAGCCCATGAGTTGGGTGTGCCCATGAGATGGGTGTGTCATTGCTCTTTGAGACTGAGATGGAACGTTGTGTGCCCCTGTATGGGGTGAGGATGCCCATGAGATGGGTGTATCGATGTGTGTTCCCCTGTGGGGTGAGGATGCCCATGAGTGTTGATTTTTCAATAAGCAATGCTTAAGCATGAAGTTCATTCCATTTTATCATTTTACTTAAACCATAAACAATTTTGTTGCAGCAACCAAGATCACAAGAAGAAACACCATACACAAGTACACAAGAAGTATCCTGGGAAACCCTTCTCAACAAGGGAAGAAAACCCAGCCAATCCTTTGCTATATTTTTCAAGAGAAACACCTCCACCACCAAAAAAACCTAGCACACAAAAGGGTGCTCACAAACCCTAGAAGACTAGCGCCCAAGAGAGGTGTGCACTTTTACCAAGAAGATGTACTTGCTGAAATTTCCAAACTCACACTTGAGATATGATTCCTCAATGGGGAATTTATCTTTACTTATATTAGACTTGACCTGTCAACAAAAGTGTCTATTGGCACAACAGGGCCGACCTCTCTAACTCACAATATAATTAATAATAACCAGATTAATTATCTTTTACATTAATTATCAATTACATTAAGGTGGGGCCGACCTGTACCCTTTACATTACAATTAGGGTTACAGGCAGTTCTGACTCTTGAACAATATAGAAAGGGATCTCATCCACCCACTAATGCTCAACCACTAGGGGCACATCCATAGGGATGTCCATATCTCTATCTCATTGCGTCTNGGGGGTGACCCACTGCTAAGCTGATGAGCAGTGTGGTCTAAGGATGGGAGGTTCGTGGAAGGCCTGCACTTGGTTGGTGGAATCTACCATTGATAAAGATAAGTATCTGATTATGCTTTAATCATGTTTTGCATGACTGTGCTGCTTATGTATCATGTTTTCCGCTGTGTATATGAATTAATATGAAAAACTAATTGCTTGCTGATTATGGCAGTAATTCATATGAATACTCTGTGTTGAATGTGTTAATTGTTTAAATGCATGTGGGTTAAATAACATCTGTATGAGTTATGTACAAAGTGGTGTTATAGTCTTCTTTTAAGAGCGATTAAACCTTAGTAGTAGAAAAGGTGCACTACAAAGTTGTTCTGCTCAAGTTTAATGTGATATTTTGGTATTCGTGTAGTGCTATTTTTTGGGCAACTTGTGAAGGTTTCCTTGTAAGTTTTTCGAAGGAATGAAAAAAATTTATTGAAGGAGTAATTACCTGTGTTGTGTGAAATTAATTTTTATGCTTATGCTATTTGATTTCCAGCTATTGTGTGATTAATGTCATGGTCTGAAATTTATTTATGCAATAATTAAATTCAATAATCTACTCGTTTGATTGAAACCATAAGGACTTTAGTCACCCAGGGATTGAGAATTTTCATATGGTATCAGAGCTTATTTCTCTGATTGAGATTCTCTAGGATTTCCAGCGGTAAATCAATTGTAGGGAAGAAGGACCAACAGTGAGAGGGTTTCAAAGTTTTATTTTTTAGATTTGGGAGTTTGTGCAATAGATCTTAGAGATGTCATCAACTAGCCTCAAGTTTGAGGACATATTGGATGGTGCTTCAAATTTCTTATCATGGAAGGGGAGGGTTACACTCTTACTAGAAGCGAATGATCGTTGGGATATTGGCAAGAACATTGCTACTCTGCCTACAGATCCATAGGAATTGATAGCTCACAACAAGAGGGTAGTGAAGGCCAAGTGGACGATCTTTGATTCCATAAAGTATCATTTGATCCTTCATGTATTCGAGAAGAATATAGCGAAGGAGATGTTTGATGCCTTGGTTAGTCTCTACCAGAGTCAGAAAATAAACAAGAAGATGGTATTGCAGAACAAACCTAGATTCATAGTGATGACTAGATCAGACACAGTTACCAATTACCTTATGAAGATCACACTGATTCGTGATCAACTTGCAGCAGTTGGGGAGAAGGTTTGTTGTAATCTTCTATATTACATGGGTATTCAAGAAGAGACTACGTTACAACAAGAACATCACACACATGTAACTCAAGAGAGAAGACATATTTTAGGGAAGGTTAACCAACCGAGTTTGTATTCCTTCTTCAAGAGTATTTATACATTGGAGATATGGTTGGAGTAGTTGTACCCACTCCAACTAATCATTAGTTAGGTAGTCTCTTTACATTTATCCTTGAATTTACTCACTTTATTACATATATTCATATATAATCTTATGCTAATGTTTAATTTCTAATGTGTGATGACTATTACAAGGGCCTAAGAGGCCTCCCAACATTTGCTCGTCCCAAGCAAGTGTGCAACAATATTTTGGGTCTCTACTCTTGTAGAAGTATCCTTACTGTGCATACTTTCATAGGTAAATTGGTTGTAACAGTCGCCAACTGTATAGTAAGATAAATGTATACAAGGTTTACTATGACTGGTTTCAAAAGGATATGAATGACTACATATCACAGGTCCCAACTCCTCGATCTCCATGCTCTCAACATTCTTTGCCAATCGAAGGGCGCCCACTGCTATGTCAACCAACCACAAACTTTCACTCCTCACAAGAACCGTCAGGGATGCTCCTTTTGTCGAATCGCTCAAGTGCACCAACAATCTGTTTCTCTTGGGGGTTATTTCTATGGGATTGATGAGGGTCTGCGACATCAACCAATCCTACCATTCCTTTGCTTTTGTGGTCACTACTCATGGAACTGTTCTGCAACTCTTATACCGGGGGGTTCAATCAGTTCAAGTGTCATCGTCATGTCTTTTAATCTCTTTGTTTGTGTGTATGTCATATGATGTCTCTTTCTTGAATACCTGCTTTTCTTAATTAACAGCTACAAAAATTTCGTGATCAATGATCATGTTGTAATATCTTTCCTCTGTCTCTTGCTGCTCTATTGTTGTCATCATGGCTTCTTCCAAGGCTCTGGCACTGTACTAGAGTCTGCAATTTTAGATTTACATGAAAGACAACTTTGACTCAATTCTAAGACTCAGCACATTCAACTTGAATTTACCAAGACAGGATTCAATGGACTCTACCATGACTCTCAATTATACAAAGACACTTTACAAAATCATTTAAAATGTTGTCGACTAGATATCGATTGATGTAGGCAAGAAACCAATCTTGTCAACTAAGTACCGAATTACATTACATGATAGAGAGGATTTCCTGCCTTAAAGACTCACGTTTAACCCTCTCTCTTCCACTTTTGACTTAGATTTTGCAATGAATATAAATCAATGAACTGATACATGAGTGACTCAATCGACAACATAATGTTTTTCTTTTTTGACTCAATCGACAACATAATGTTTTTCTTTTTTGACTAAACTAGATTACATACTCGACTAACTAAACTGATTCAAATTATCCTTCATGTAACTCTTTTTGTACACATATATCCAAACATTTCTCTTTAATAAGCTCAATGCCAAGACATGACTCCAACTATGTATTAGTAAAAATCACAATTATATATAACTTTGACAAGGACTAAATTTGGCTTGACTCTATAATACTTAAAATTGATAACTATACAACTTACATGAGCGAGATATCCAAGCATAAATTCATAACTAGATTATGTTGAGCACTTGATCTGCACAATTGGATAGTGGAAGATGGTAACGTGACAGTCGATCAACTTAGTAGATTACCTTGATGTATCCTAGTCGGATTGTCCTGTTATCCAGTGGTTGATTGGTTCTATGCCCGAGTTGACTTATATGTTTGTAATTTCTTTTTGTTGGTCGATTATCTCACGTGGATTGGAAAAGATGGCGACCATATCTGTTCATAGATATTTTCAAATATTTTTCACGGATCGAGTTGAGACTCCCACCATTGGCACCTGTCGACTAACCCAAAATTGGATGCATCAAGCTAATGTGATACTCCAGAATGATCGGTTTCACCTTCTTCCTTTTTGAAGCTTTGTAAGTGAGACATATTAGCAGTCGATATCAACAACTATATCGACTTGAACGATGTAGTGGTCTAGTCGAATGATCACTTGGTGGATGTTGATCGACAGAAGAACAATTAGTGTGTAGTCACATCATAGCACACAACCACACTGAAGCTCACACGCTCAAACAAGGTCGAATGAATAACTCACATATATCACCACTCCAAAAAATTTCACCACTAAATAGCTGCAAAATCGAATTAAATGCATGCTTTCAAACTCCACAAAGAATTGACTGAAGAAAAAAAACCTCTCAAATACAAATTACTTCAAATTTGACAGTGAAAAGTTGTAGGAAAGACTCATGCAAAAATCCATATTCCTTCGGAGTCTTTATCTTCGACATGAGAATGATAACTGCGCTCGAAGAGGAACAAAAATCCTTCGATTTTTACACCAAGAAAATCATGCAAACAACTGTATGTTTTGAGGATCTTTGGCTTCAACGTGAAAATGAGAAGTTAACCAATCAGTTGATAGATCCTTCAATTTTTACTTTCTTTGGCAACATCTCCAGAGTCTATGTAATATTTCATCATCTCATGAATTTTTTGGTTTCTTGTGAAGGCTTGTCTTCCGTGCAACATCCATGAGTAGTCGATTTTTTGCAGGCTTATTCAGTCAGCCGGTATCCATGAGCCATCAACCACAAACAAAAAAAAAAAACTTTGAAACAATATCACCATGAACAATTAACTAATAAAAAATATTTCACGCAGACTCAACGTTCATGAACACATTTTTTCGAGCAGATTGCCTCATAATTTCTTTAGTCGAGTAACATCCACAAAGATCCATGAGCAATTTGCAAGTCTTCTTTATCTATATTTCCATCTCTTCCAAGGTCAAATCACCCTCATTTGCTACTGTTGTCACCTAGACTAAATGAAGGGGAGAAAGATACCAATGTTGTAATCTTTTAGATTACACGAGAATTCAAGAAAAGACTACATTATAGCAAGAACATCACACACATGTAACTCAAGAGAGAAGCAATATTTTAGAGAAGGTTAACCAATCTAGTTTGTATTCCTTCTTCAAGAGTATTTATACATTGGAGATATGCTTGGAGTAGTTGTACCCACTCCAACTAATCATTTGTTAGGTAGTCTTTATACATGTATCCTTGACTTTACTCACTTTATTACATATATTCATATATTATCTTAAGCTAATGTCTAATGTATGATGACTATTACAAGGTCCTAAGAAGCCTCAAACAAGGTTGAAGATGTAGATTTAATGAACATGGAACTGAATGGATTCCCAACTTCATGGGAACCATTTGTCAAAGGTATTCGCGCTTGGGAAAACTTTCTTGACTTTGAGAGGATTTGGGATGATTGTATCTAGGAGGAGACTCAGATGAAGTCAAAGGCCGATAAGGAGGATGATGAAGAGAACCTAGCTCTATTTGGTCAGTCAAATAAGGGTAGAGGTAAAGTACCAACACGGGTAAGGGAAAGAGTGATGAGTCAATGTAACATCCCCAACATTCGACTGGGCTATGCCACACAAATTGTTTTGAACTGTACGCAAATTAAAACATATACACACATAAACTCTTGCAAAACTTTATATATAAAACTTAAAACAGACAAATACATTCTGTAAATGCACAGATTCATATGGAAATAACAGTAAACATATACATGCAACATAGACAAACAATACCCATAAATATAAAGACAATTATAAACCACACATAGGATAAACCCATAAAAATAAACATGTAAATAATAATGCATCATGTAATTTAACACACAATTGACACTTATCTTGGTAAGAATATCACCAAATACGTGGAGACCTTCCATGAACCTCTCAGCCTTAGACCACACTGTTCATTACTCTCAGCAGTGGGTCACCCCCAAGCTGGGACTAAACTCCACCCGAGTAAATGGATTCCTAACTAGGTTGACGTATCTAAGACAACAAGAAAGACTCTGTTACAGGTGTCAAATCAAACTAACAGCCTACAATCCCTCATTCCCCAAATGCATGTCCCACCCCAGGAAGTGTGCCCCTTCTCTTCTCAACAGTCCCTCGTCTGCCCCACTTCCCTTCCAAGGCTTCAACAACAGGCTAGACAAGAAGTCTCAGAGCCCTGTAGCTGCAGTTTAACACCTTCAAGAAATCAATTCCCAACAATTCTCTCACCTAAATAGAAATTGTTCACCGGCCTTACAATCCACCTCTTCAATATCCCATGGGCCTGACAACCCGCTTCTTCAGTCCAACTCCCAAGCTAACTGGATATATGTACATGTATAGGTACGTGTATGGTACTAGTTCAGGTATGTATAAAGGTACAGGGAGGTACGAAGGACAACTCAATGAGTGTGTGAATGATGATGGAATGATTGAAAAATGAACTAAGTCCAAGCTCTATGTATGCATGTCCCCAACTTGACACTTGTCATGTTCAGAGCTACTTTGGTCCACTTGTCCCCATACTTAGAACTTAGGATAAAATAATTATCCATACTTTATACTTTAAGAAATATTAATATAATATTCATTTTTGGCTTAAGCTCCCTAGATTATCCATTTTCCTTAACTTTTAGCCCCCCCTTTCCCTAACTAGTGTAGTTTAGTCCCCCATGCTCTTTTATCATGGTCGGTCTACACACAACGATGTATTTTATATTAATGATAAAACATATACAAAAATAGGCTCACTGGCCTTCAACATCTAGGCTCTCTAGCCCAATTCAACACATAAGCCTCCTAGTTTATAATAACTAGCTCACCAGCCTATAAAACACAGCATATACACAAAGGCTCTCTAGCCTCAAAATCGGGCGCACTTAAGTCTGTTGTGCACGATATCCTAGAATGTGCACACTTCAACATTTTAGTGCGCAGTACATGTGTGCACTATACCATGGAAGGTGTATACAAAAATGATATTAAACAACTCACCAACTTAAGCACATTTTCATTTACATTTATAGTTGGGGTTTGGCCTAGGGGTATTACAATCCCCTCCCCTTATTTATGCACTGTCCTCAATGCATTATGTACACATATAGAACCAAAATTTCAAAAATCCTGAAAAATATGTGAGTATTCTGCCCACATTGCATCCTCATGCTCCCAAGTAGCGTTAGGACTGTACCAAGTCCATTGGACCTTTACAATCCCTATGAATCGATTCCAAAGCTGTTTGATTTTTCGGTCCAGAATGCGTACCTGATGTACTAGGAAAGCGCCTTCTTGCTCCACCTGAATCACATTCCAATCAATAACATGATTAGCATCATGTATATATTTCTTAAGAAATGATACATGAAATGCATTATGAATGGTCATTGATGTAGGAAAGACAAGCATGTATGCTACAGGCCCAATCCTCTCTAGGATTTCAAATGGTCCACAATAGCGAGTTTCCCACTTTGAAAGATTTCCCAACTTCAGAGAACTTCTGTCGGCCTTCACTTTCAAGAATACATGGTCCCCAACTTTAAATTCCCTGTGAGTTTTTCCCTTATCAACATAGATTTTCTGTCTGTCTTGGAAAGCCTTTAAATTCTATTTAATTTTCAACATTTTCTCCTCCATTTCCCTAAGTAAATATGGCCCAACCACTGCTCTATCTATTGGGTTATCCCAACTTACTGATGTGTTGCACCTTCTGCCATAAAGTGCCTCACATGGGCTCATCTTTAGAGATGTTTTCTACCCATTGTTATAAGAAAACTCTACTAAGTGTAGGTAGTTTTCTCATTTTGATGATTTATCCATCACATACACTCTCAACATATCCTCAATCACTTGATTCACCCTCACTGTTTGCCCATCTGATACTGGATGATAAGTTGTGCTAAAATTCAAATTTGTTCCAAATCCCTTAAATAATTCTTTCCAAAATTTTGATGTAAATTTTGGATCTCTTTCAGACACAATTGTCTTGGGTATACCATGTAATTGAGAAATTTATCTCATATAAACATCAACAATGTTGGTTTCCTTGTGAGCGAGCATTACTAGAATAAAATGGGAAGCTTTAGTAAACTTATCCACCACTACCGTGATAGAATCATGTTGCTTGTTTGTTTTGGGCAGTTTGATGATGAAATCCATTGTTACAACTTTCCATTTTCACTTAGGAATGGGTAATGGATGTAGCAAACCAACTGGGTGTCTATGCTCAACTTTTACCTTTTGACATTCGAAACATTTGGCAATAAAATCAACAACTTATTTCTTCATGCCTGACCAATAATATTGGCTCTTGACAACTACAATAGTTTTATGATAACCTGGGTGCCCAACATAAGGTACATTATGCATTTCTCTCAATATCAGATTTTTCAGTTCATGGAAATTTGGTACATAAATTCTGCCCCTGTATATGAGAATTTCATCATTTTCTAGCTTATAGTCTTCAATTTTCTGCTGCAAAATACCTTGTTGTAATTTTGCCACTAATTCCTTGTATTGCAAATCTGATTTTGTAGCCTCCAAAATTCTTTCTTTCAAATCTAATTGGTACATGCTAATGGTTGTAGCATGCAATTCATGCACTCTTCTGTTGAGTGCATCAACCACTTTGTTCTCTTTCCCCTTGATATGATTTATATCAAAGTTATATTCACTTAGAAATTCTAACCATCTACTTTGCCTAGCATTTAGAGTTGGCTGATCAAATAAATATTTTAGATCATTATGGTCTGTCCTCAACTCAAACCTTTTCCCCATGAGTTAGTGTCTCCATTACTTCAAGGCATGCACCATGGCTATCAACTCCAAATCATGAGTGACATAATGTCTTTCATGCTCCTTCAACTTCCTTGATTCATAACATACAACAAATCCATTTTGACTGAGGACTTCACTAAGTCCTTCTTTACATGCATCTGTGCATACAATGAAGTGTTCATTTGAATCTGCAATTCTTAAAATTTTAGCACTAGTTAATAATTGCGTCAAGTGTTGGAAACTCTTTTCACAATTCAATGTCCACTGAAACTTCACACCCTTCTTTTGCAAGGAAGTGATTGGCTATGCAATCTTTGAGAATCCTTCAATAAATCTCCGATAGTAGCTTGCAAGGCCCATGAATGATATGACCTCTGTCACATTCTTTGGCGTTGACCATCCTCTAATGGCTTCTATCTTTTCAGGATCCACTGCTATCCCATCCTATGAAATGATATGTCTCAAATAATGAATTTGTTTATGATAAAATGAGCACTTGCTCAATTTGGCATAAAACTAGTGCTCCCTTAATACTTTTAATACCATCCTCAAGTGTTGTTCATGCTCTTCCTTTGATTTATAATATATAAGAATGTCATTTAAAAATACAATGACAAACTTATCTAAGTATTCTCTGAAAATACCATTCATTAAACACATGAAGACAACTGGTGCATTTGATAATCCAAAGGGAACCACTGTGAACTCATAATGACCATACCTTGTTCTGAACACAGTCTTGCTGATGTCTTCTTCTTTAATTCTTACTTGATGATAAACAAACCTAAGATCAATCTTGGAGAATATTTTTGCATCTTTCAACTGATCAAAGAGGTCATCAATCCTTGACAAATGATACTTATTCTTCACAATTACCTTGTTCAACTGCCTAAAGTCAATGCATAGTCTCAATGTTCCATCATTTTTCTTCACAAATAAAACTGGGGAACCCTAATGTGACACACTTGGGTGTATATACCCCTTCTTTAGAATCTCTTCAAGTTGCATTTGCAACTCCTTCAATATTGGTGTACTCATCCTATATGGAGTCTTGGATACTGGAGCTGCTCCAAACATCAAATTTATGGAGAAATCAATGTCTCTTTAAGGAGGTAATCTTGGTATTTCCTTAAACACTTCTTCAAACTCTTTTAGGAATGCATAATATTCAATATTTGACACCTTATCTTTAGGTGTTTCCTCCATATGAGCTGCAAATATTTGACACCCTCTTCTGTAACATTTCTTCAGCTGCAATGCTGAAATTTCTCTGATGGTTACTTCCCTGGGAATTCCCTGCACTGTCCTTAGGTTTCCTTCCTCATCCAAGCAAGTGAATGCCTTGTTATGCAAGTCTAGGATAACATGATGTTGGTCCAACCAATCCATCCCAATTAAACAATCATAGGAACCTAAAGGAAAGATGTTCAAATCTGCCCTGGTGTTAAGTTCATTCATGTCCATAAGACATGACTTAACCATCTCATTAAATTTTCTTTTGGTTCTGGTGCCAGCTGCACCAACCAAGATTTTCCATGTCCGCTTCTTGGAAAATGCAAACTTTCCACCATCTTAGGATCTATATAACTATGACTAACACCTGAATCAATTAAAATAGCAATGGTTTGGTTGTTGATCATACCTTCCACTTCAATTATATGTGACTGATACTCTGCTTGCTTGTTGTCTAGGCTACATAGATCCTTGGTACATTTTTTCCCATGTCTTCCATGGTTTCAAGTTATTTTACACTGTGAACAGTTCTCACTTTTTCACCTCTGTGATGACAATATCTAAACATATGATCTCCATTACAACCCCAACATTGAATAGGTGGCTGCCTTGGACTTTGAACCCCTGTCTCCATAATTCAAGGTTCTCTGGAAATTGGTTGTCCCTGAGGATTATTTCTTAAGAATGGTGGCTTAGTTCCATTATTCCTCTGATCCAACTTGAATTTATTTTTGTCTTCCCAAGCTTTTTGGAAAGTTGACCTTGATTTTTGTTGATCATATAGGAATTTAGCTCGCCTTATGGTCTCCTCTAATGTTTTGGGATCATCATATTGTATTTTATCATTGATGAATGATGGAAATCCACTCAAATACCTTTGAATCTTAACTGTCTCATCCTTGATGAAATAAACATACTTCAACAGTTCTAAAAACCTTCTTTCATATTCATCTATGGTCATACTCCCAAGCTTGAGTTCAAAGAACTCTTTCATTTTCTTGTCAGAGTATCTCTTAGTCAAGTATTTATTTTAAAAATACTTATTGAATTCCCTCCAAGTAACACTTTTCTCTTTAATGTGCTGCACCTTTACAAGCTAATCCCATCACATGGATGCCTTTCCCTTAAGTTGATAGATGGCAATTCTTCCTTCTGCATGAGATGGATAATTATGCAATTGAAAATACTTTCTCATGCCCAACAACCATGTATCTGCATATTCCATTCCTCTACACTCTGTGCTGATCCTTATCTGATCTAGTTGTTGTTAACTCTGCAAAATGTGCAGCCAAGAAAACTTTGTCAGGTTGACTGACTCATCAATTTCATAAAAATATGAACAATTTTGGTTCAATAATATATCAGAATTTTTTCTTCTGATTTCCTGAAAAATTGAATGCTCAGACCAATTTTATGGGTAAATAATTATATTCTACTGTCCAACACCTTTTCAACGCCTACTTCCATGCTCAATTCCGAGTCTTGAGCATAAATTTATGGTTATTTGAAAATTGTCCATTAATTTTTCTGTTCACTCTTCAACTTGGTGCAACTATGCACTGTAATTATGCATTTTTGCACCTACTCCATTGGATTTTAGTAGGATCTCAATTGGGTTTCTTTATATACATATTTTGGATAGTCTCTCCAAGTTTCACCTTTTTCTGGGTTCTCAGATGCTAGTTACAATCTGCTGAAGCTCTAGACCAATTCGTGTTTTTGGTCTGGAATGCTACAGGTACCTTCTTTTCCATCTTAAACATTTTTAACATGCCCAAAAATTTAATTCAGCTCTAGGACTATCTTCTATGGTTCAATAGATTTCCATTCATTGCTCCTATGCCTCAATATGATTCTGGAGCAGAAAGTTATGGCCCTTCGAAGTTAGTTGAGTCTTAAAATTTACCCTCCGTTGTTTGTCCTCTAACTTCCTCATAAAAGCTCTGTTTGATGAACGATTTACAACATTAGAAATCTCTCTCCGGGATCTTTCATTTGAGCTGAAAAGACAAGGTGTAACTTGGTACACTCTGTGTTACACTCTATTATTGAGGTTTTTGAGTAGCTAAAAACAATGTTTAGGGCCTCAAAATCGTGTTGCAAAAAGATGACCTTCAAACAGTATAAAATGTCACAGAAATTCATTGGTTTTCTGTTATTGTAGACCATCCAAATGACTTTGTGCACACAAATTTGAACCTGTACGCCCATATTTAGCATGTGCAACAAAAACATAAGGTAGCGCATGCTCCGTGCACCTATAATCAATGTGGATCACTTCTCTGTCACGCCAATAACTGGTGTGCACTACTTTTGTGTCACACGCCAATATCCACTGCGCACAATTTTGGTTCTTGCACTAATACCTGTTGTGTGCAATTTTTGTATCACGCGCTAATATTCCGTGTGCATTTACTCTACGCGCTGCACCATGCCAAAGTTTAGTATGCCCCCACCGCGCACCAGTACTCTGCGCACACCATTAACTAAGTTGTTGAGTGACAACATATACCCACATTGTGCGTGCACCAACAAAATTTATTTGTGCTCTGCCAATACTGCGCACACCACAAGTGCCATTATTATGCATGTGCACATTGCATGCACCAATTATTTTTTTTTTTCTGCGCAATGCCACTCTACACTGCGCAACACCAAATTTAAGGGCGTAGACCTGCGCGCCAATATTTTTTCACACAATGTCAAATTTAAGTTTGCAGGCCCGCACACCAATATTTCTCTGTGCAGTATCAAATTTAAGTGCACACACTCGTGCACCAATATTTTTCCGTGCGGCGCCAAATTTTAGCATGCACATCCGCACGCCAATATTTTTCCATGCAGTGCCAAATTTTTGCGTGCACACCAGCACACCAATATGTTTTCCGCGCAACGCCAAATTTTAGCGCGCGCACTCGCACACCAATATTTTTCCATTCAACACCAAATTTTAGTGCGCACACCTGCACGATAATATTTTTCTGCGCGGCGCCAAATTTTAGCACGCACACCCGCACGCCAATATTTTTCCACATATCACAAGATTTTCACTGCTCATCATGCATTTTTAGTGGGCCCACCTGCACATTCATTTTTATGCGTATCAATTTGTCATGAATTCTACTGTCGAAATTGGAGCTTTTGCTTAACTTTTCCCAATTTTTACCATAGACCTTTTACAACTATGAAATTTGTTCAATCTCATCCCAATAACACCAATTCAACCTCTGCAACAACAAATCGTTGTGGGTTGACATTTATGGAACAAATTTTTCCCAAACTGAATTCACGAATTGAGAATTTTAATCAACTAATCTTGCTCCATCTGTCATGGCTTCACTATAACTTCAAATTCGACCAATTCCAGGTCTGAATTTGCTAGAACAAATATTAAATCAAGAATATCTCACCACTTGGTCAAATATCTCAATTTTTCCATGAATTTAACAACATAAATTGGGGCTTTTTCCCAATTCCATGCAATTGCTTCTATTTTTTACCCTGGACGCTCTGTAACTTGAAATTTGGCCACTTCGAAATCAATCCTCTATGAAATTTCTCTTCAAATCAACTTGCTTGGCCCATCTAGGCTCAGTGTTGAAAACTGAAGCTCTGATACCATATTATAACATCCCCAACATCTGACTGGGCTATGCCACGTAAAAATTTTCGAATTGTATGCAAATTAAAACATATACACATATAGACTCTTGCAGAATTATGAAAATTTCTCAATTGTATGCAAATTCAAAACATATACACATATAGACTCTTTGCGTAATTATATATATATATATATATATATATATATATATATATATATATATATATATATAACTTAAAACAGATAAATACATTCCACAAATGCACGTATCTATTCATACGGAAATAACCGTAAACATATACATGCAACATAGACATGCAGTACCCATAAATATAAAGATAGTTATAAACCACACATAGGATAAACCCATACAAATAAACACGTAAATAATAATGTATCATGTAATTTAACACACAATTGACACTTATCTTGGTAATAATATCACCAACTATGTGCAAACCTTCCACGAACCTCCCAACCTTAGACCACACTGCTCATCACTTTCAACAGTGAGTCACCCCCGAGCTGGGACTAAATTCCACCTGGGTAAAGGGATTCCTAACCAGGTTGATGTATCTTAGACAATAGTAAAGACTCTGTCACAGGTGCCAACTCAAACTAACAGTCTACAGTCCCTCATTCCTCACATGCATGTCCCATCGCAGGACAGGAAGTCTCAGAGCCCTGTAGCTACAATTTAGCACCTTCAAGAAATCAATTCCCAACAATTCTCTCACCCAGAGAGAAATTGATCATGGGCCTGAAAACCCGCCTCTTCAATATCCCACGGGCCTGACAACCCACTTCTTCAATCCAAATTCCAAGATAACTAGGTACATGTACATGTATAGGTATGGGTATGGTATTGGTTCAGGTACATATACAGGTACAAGGAGGTATGGAGGAAAACTCAATGAGTGTGTGAATGATGATGGAATGATTGGAAAATGAACTAAGTCCAAGCTATATGTTTGTGTGTCCCCAACTTGACACTTGTCATGTTGAGAGCTACTTTGGCCCACTTGTCCCCGTCCTTAGAACTTAGGATAAAATAATTATCCATACTTTATACTTTAAGGAATATTAATATAATATTCATTTTTGGCTTAAGCTCCCTATCTTATCCATTTTCCTTAACTTTTAGCCCCCCCCTTTCCCTAACTAGTGGAGTTTAGTCCCCCATACTCTTTTATCGTGGTCGGTTTGCACGTAACAATGTATTTTATATTAATGATAAGACATATACAAAAATAGGCTCATTGGCCTTCAACATCTAGGCTCTCCGGCCTAATTCAACACATAAGATTCATAGCTTATAATAACTAGCTCACCAGCCTATAAACACAACATATACACAAAGGTTCTTTGGCCTCAAAATCGCGCGCACTTAAGTCTGTTGTGGTTGGTATTTTGGAATGTGCACACTTCAACATTTTAGTGAGCAGTACATGTGCACACTATACCGTGGAAGGTGCATACAAAAATGATATCAAACAATTCACTAGCTTAAGTACATTTGCATTTACATTTACAGTTGGGGTTTAGCCCAGGGGTATTACAGTCAACCTCACAACCAGGAAAGAAGGACTTGAGTAAAATCAAGTACTTTAGTTGTCATAATGATTCAAAAAATCCTTAGATGCTTATTAATATTTAAAACATAATAATATCTACTTGATCTTCGAAATAAAAATGATCGCTTGATTGTTTACAATTTACATGTTAAATACTTATCTCTCCAAATACACTTTAATGATAAAGAACTTGCAAATAATTGAGCAGAAATAGAACAACAAAATTGAAATCACATACACAAGTTTGACAATGAATTCCACCCAATTTAGGCTACGTCTCTAGGTTCGCTTCCAATAGAGACCTATTATTAATGCTCAAATGTTTGTGTTTTATAATGACCTTTTTATGCATTACTCAAACTCAGAAACATAGTACACCAATGAATTCCTTGCGAAATTTTGATAAAAATGAGTATAAAGTTCATAAAATTCTATGCCAAGACCCCATGGCATGCATTACGCTACAACCTCTAAGTCTAGTTACCCTTGGGCATGAACTTTGAGACACTGTACTCTACAATTGTGAGTATGTTTTTCCTTGGTCCACGTGCCATTAAATAAGGTGCAAGCCCTAACCTCCCTTCCACAAACTTAGGTAGGCATTAAATGTTAGTTGGCGAGCTTTCATAACAAACCCGCACTTTGTGGTGCAATGGTTAATTTTTTGGCATGTTATATAGTGGTTCATGGGTTCAAACCTTGCCAACCACACACACTATCTATATAACGTTTTGGTTATATGTTGGTTGGATATATAAATATACCCTGCAGAATATATGATATGATTGGCATATAGTTTAAAACACCCACAAAATATTCGACCCACGACATATGATATGGGCTGAGGGCTTAGACCTCAACCCTTTTTCCACTCATTCAAATATTTCAACAATCTTAAATAGATGTTGCCACATGTATGTTTAAGAACCAACCATCGGGTATAGTGGTGAAGTCGTTGGGTTGTTTTTTGGGAGATTCGGGTTAGATCCTCCGGACTCCAAATTTTCTTTTATAAACAACCTTATCCATAATTTTCCAATGGGAGGCTACCATGTGGCAACCTCTCATTGGCTTATCATTGCCAGGTGTTAGATGCCTATGGGTGCCAACTGTACTACATGGGTTGCCAAGTCACCTACTTGGTTGGATGTACGGTCATGCCACATGTCACCTTGTGATGTTTCCACGTCATTGGCATATGATCGTATGGTTGTGCCAAGTGTCACCCTTGCAATGGTGACATGTGTCACCTTGACCCCTTTGACTTTGACTTTTGCTTAGTTTGACCCAAACTTTGACCATCCATAACTTTTGCATACAAATTCCATTTAAGGTGATTTTTGCGTCGTTGAAAAGCTATCGTCGAGATTTACACATTAATGGTGTTTTAGAGATTGTTTGGGATGATTTAATTTTGAGCATTTATAAATCATTTTGGATCCTCTTGGATCTCTGTGAGTGTTCCTGGATCCTCCTGGATCATTCCTCTCCTTTGGAAGTCTTTTGGAGCACTAAAATATTTAATTAATCAGCAACAAAGTGAGGGTAAAGCTCCCTCACCTTCCCTATCTCCATCCATTTTTATTTTCTTGGTTTTACCCCTTTAAGACCAACTCAAAGATATTCCACATCACCTCGTTGTGAAGTCTTGATTCTTATGTCAAGAATAACGTCTTCCTATAGCTTGTCTAAATACTATGGAGAAAAATCATCAATTGTTGGAACTTGACTACTTTCATCTTCATCAATAATCATAAGAGGCTCATAAAGTTTCAAATTCTCAACATTTACCACTTAATATATTTGCATGTAGACTATCAGATATAAATGAAAGACATTAGTACCAATCTTCTCCAAGATCTTGAATGGACCATATCGGATTAGTCTTAGCTTTTTACCTTCACCCTTCATTCTATCTTTATTGATATGTAACCATACTTGATCACCGACTTCGAATTGATGATCAACCCGATGTTTGTCATGCCTCGTCTTATATTTAGCTTGGTTTTTCTCCAACTTTTCATGTACTGCTTGATGTACCTGTTGGATCTTTTGAGTGAACCTTTTAGCTTTGTCTGTATCATCCTGTCCATCCTCTTTACTTGCTTCTCCAAAATAAAATTCCATAGGTGATTTAGGGAAATACCCCAAACATACTTCAAAAGGAGTTTTTTGAGTAGAATAATGCATAGCATGATTATAGGCATGCTTTACATAAAACAACTTCTCATCCCATAACTTAATATTCTTGCTACAATATACTTGAAGTAGATGTACCATTGTTATGTTTACCACCTATGTAGATGAAAAGTTGTGCTCTTCTTTAGCTTTGTGTCCATGAGATCCCATAAATGAAACCAAAAATTTCTCAAAAAGCGAGAGTCTCGATTTGATATAATAGATGTAGGCAACCCGAAATGAAACCAAACATTTGCGAAGAACATTTGCAAAAAATGGTACCAGTTCATCATGGCCACTACAACTTGAACAGAGGGTTAACAACACAAACCAAACATTTACAAAGAACATTTTCAAAAAACGGTACCAGTTCATCATGGCCACTACAACTTGAACAGAGGGTTAACAACACACAGGTATCGATTTTAATATGAATAAATTTGCATTCACTGCATCAACAACATCAAAGAACTCTTCCCACCATGGTTCCTCCTTGAGAACGATGGCAATTGAAAAGGACCGAGCCATAAGACCTGGAATTATTCGAAGCCATACCCGAAATCAAAGACATTTTCGTAAAGGCCGAGTGGTATGATTTCTTGTGCGCATTTGAAGTACATCACACATGCATGGCTATGATTTTTGCGTATACATTTGATGGCTTCCATACCCTTCTTGGGGATACCTGGATCCATGTTATAGAACACCTCATTGTGGCATATTATGCTCTCCTTATTTGTGGGGAAAGATGGTTCAAGAAAGGCAAGCTGCCTCCTGATCTCTGCAACCAATTCCTGGTTCCCGAGCACCAAGACCCCAACTGAAACTAAGGAATTCTCGTGGCGTGGATAAATGAAGACTGGAAAGGGGCCCTAACAACAATATAGAGATATATCACAAGTGAGGGTCGATTCAACATTATACACTGTTATCACCTTCGTTTCATTATGCATCTAAGTGGAGACAAAGAGCTTGATTTACCATATTGTCTGCTTAAGAGCCTAACCAAAATGGTCAGGAGGGTTCAAGGTCACCCTGAATCTGCTCATAGAAGCCTGTACCACCAGGGCTTGATTAAATTGTTGTTAACTTTCGCTCTTGAGGAACTGGAAATGCCTTAGGATTATTTCTTGAAGTCGATTGGATTGAAAGAGCAAGAGAAGGTACCCGATTCACATAATGAAGGTGATGCAAATGAGGAGGTTAGGGTTTCTCCATATCCTGAGATATCGATGAAGCCTGCCCAACCCACAGTAAGTAAAGGGAAAGGCCCTAAAACAAGAAATACTCCCTTGAAAGAAAAAAATCCAGAAACCCCCATGGAGGAGTCCCCTCGCATGCAATTGAGGTCTTCTACAAAAAAGGGGAAGGGAAACAAAGGTGGAAAAGTTGCCAACACGTACCTACTTGCACTGGAAACACCACAGAGGTATTTTTCATCCATCCACTCAGGGGAGGAGCAGGAAACCCCCATCGAGCAACAACCTGATAAACCTGTGACTCGAATGAGGGGGAAAATTGGAGTTGTTTCACATTGCAAGGAAGTAATTAAATCGAAGGATTTTCCTGCAGAATCCTTACCTAAAACATCCCTTGCAGCTAGAAAATACAGGAAGAGGAAGGGCGAGAAAAACATTGAAGTTCCAAGAAAGACAAATAGAAAAACTAGGATTACAAATCAATTGATGTTTAACTCCAAGTCTTTATTCAAGCCATCATTAAAATACCCCCAACCAATTTTGATCGAGGATGATGACAGTCTCGAATTTTCCAGTATGGAGGAAATACCAGTCAATGTTTTGAAGGGAATGACAGTGAAACAAGAGAAATCAAAGTCTAGCAAGGATGAGGCTGTAGAAACACCATTTGTGACAGTGAAAAAGGAGTATCCTACAGACTCCAGTCAACAGGGAATACATGATTATGGACTTGATCTTGAGCAAGATTCTATTGGAACCTCACCACATGTAGGGGATCCTTGCCACAATTTACAAGAGATTAAACCAGAGATTAAAGTTGACACTGTAGGAGTACATGGGTCCACTAAAGAAACAAAAGGTAAAGAACCTGAGGTTATACACAATTATAACATGAGAACAAGAAGCAGAGCACTAGTTGACCACAACAAGTCTAGCATAAAGCAATAAAAGAAGAAGATGCAGGTTGAGGTCAAAACAAAGAGGGTCGATGACAACCAACAAGTGCATAAATTGAAGCTTCAAGTCCAAACCTTGCAACAACATAACTAGGAATTGGATAAATTGTACTCCAGACTGCAAAATAAGTATCAAAGACTCCAGAAGAAGCACCATAAGACTTGTTGCTTTCTAAAGGAGATAATTTGGAGTACCTAAAGAAGTTTCCAACATGTACAGTTGTCTCCTAGTTGGCCTCCAACAACATGCATGGATACCAGTGTTCGATACATAACTAAGTTCTGTCACTCCTAATCAATTTTTGTCAAATCTCAGTTCACTCTAGCATATGCATCAGTCTAGTTTTATTGCTAGTAGCAGTTTTTAATTGTTTAAAGTTCAAGATTGTTTAAATTAAGGCACAATAAGTGGTCATTTGTGTTTGATATGAACCACTTCTATTTGTTAAGTCAAGTTTGAAGTATACATTACTATACTCTAGTAGTATTTATTTAAGTCAATAAGTTGTTTTCCAATTGATAATGTAGAGTTAAGCCTAAGCTTTAGATGGACGAGAGCCTCTATAACTTTGATAAATATGTAATTTTGGTATGTTTTGAGGGTTCGGTTTATTGGGAATAATATCAATACATCAAAATGGTTGAACCTGTTCTATGCATGGATTAAATTTCTCTACCTGGTGAATATAATCTTGATGACAGTGTGTTTTTGTCCAAATCTATATGCGTTTTTCTCCTATCTTGAATGCAGTTATTGATGTGCAAAGTACATTTCATTTTCCTTTAAGTTATTGTATAACTCATATTTACTGACATGCAACCTGTAAAACAACTAAGGCTTTGGTGAAGATCTATTTTTATTGCAACCTGTGGGAGTATTTGTGTTTGGATACTTGTTTAATGCCTTGAAATAATATTTTAAGACTTAAACTTCTTACAACAGATTATTCATTGAGTTGTTTGGTGTTTCCCTTTGTTGTTTCCTCTATTATATCGCTTGTCTATCATTAGTGTGCCACCAACTAAGGAGGACCCTCCATATCATTTTTCCAACCCAACCATGTTCTTGTCTTGGTAAACCAATCCTCCAACTAACCAACAAAATCAAATAAAAAAAAACCAATCATTCTAAACTTGAGGTGGCCTAGTTCTTCCCTTTATCAATCAAGTGCAGACTTTAGGACCAACAATTTTGGTAAATCATTGGCCCATGGTATTTCCTTGACTTGTGGTTTTAGTATAAAATTAAAATACAAGGTTAAAATAATCCTTACATGTGCCCAATAATGAAGAGATCTAAGAAACATGTAGGAGAACTAGAGAAAAGGGTAGGAGGTTCAGACGACAACACTCCCTCCATGTTGGAACTGAGCGAAGGTTTTAAATAATTTTGTGTGGGTATCATAACTTTGTTGGATGCTAAAATTGACAAATTGAACAAAGGATTAGCAACTTCATTGGATGCGAAAATTAACAAATTGAACGAAGGATTGACAAAGTGCAGTAGAAATTACAATGGCATGAGAATCAGTATCGAAGCAATATAAAATGGGAATAGAATCACCAGTAACTAAAATTCACATTGGATTCCTCCCTAATCACACTACTCATCCAACATGGGAACATATAATAATGGCATGGCTTGATAAAAACTTATTGTTCTAGAATTTGATGGATCGAACGCAAGAGAAGCAACAAGATGGGTAAATAAAATCAAACAATACTTCAAGTATTACCAAATTTCTGATGATGAAGAAAACATTAATGTCGCATCTATGCATTTGAAGGAATTTGCATATGATTGTTTCCTATGGTGGAGAGAAAAATCCAAATCTATAGCAAGATATTGGGTTGTATTAAAAAATAACTTCTTCCTATGTTTTCTCGACACATAAGAAGATGGGTTTTTTCCTAAAATCGACCGATTACAACAGTCCAATATAGTGGAGGATTTTTTTAACGATCTATGTGTCCTAGCCACTCATGTCCCTAATATATCAGAAGAATATATCAGAAGATTGGTTGCTTTGAATATCCTTATCAGGGTTGAAGGAAAATATCTTAAATGAGCTCGAATTGCTTGACATTAAGGATATTGAGCAACCTCGTCAGAAAGACAAAATCGTTGAAAAGAAACTTAAAGCATATCAACAATAGACATCATGGACCTCACTCAAATAATCTAGCTCCAAATACACCCCCCCTCACAAAAGGACACCACCACCAGATACAAGACAAGACAAAGACCATTGTTTTAAATGTAACACACCCAATTGGAACGCTGTCCATGAGCGCAAGGATAAAAAAAAAAATCATTGCAAAATATACAAGAGTGACAACGACAAGAATGAGGAAGCATGGGACATATATTCATCCAATGAAGAAACAAATAATGGAGAATCATTAAATTCCCGTGAGTCAGGAAATCAAAACACAATTCCAACACTCTTTGTCTTCGCAATGACAAGTATTTCTCAACACCAAAATCTTAAAGTATATGACTACGTTAATAAAAATAAAGTGACCATGCTAACAGAGAATGGAAGTTATCATAACTTTATAGATACAAAGATAGCAAGAAAATTAAATGTATTTATTTATCTTACCTCTGAATTTCAAGTCTCCATCCTAGGAAATAGGATTGCTTCATGTGATGGGAAATTCCACAAGGTAGGAGTATCCATGAATGACCACAAATTAAATCTCCTATGTATGTTATGCCAATCGAGGGGGTAGATATTGTCTTGGGGGGGCAATGGTTATCCACGCTTGGTATTGTTGGATTAAACTTACAAGAGAAATTTATAAGATTTTATGAAAATGGGGAAAAATACAAATTACAAGGAATTAACTATCCTCCCCCACAAATAGTCTTGTCTAATAGGATGGAAAAAAATATTAAAAAGGGATCTCGAGCTTATTTTTTACATTGTTATGCAATAGAGGGAACTACTAATGAAAAAAAAATGACGATTCAAAGCAATTAGAAAAAAATCTTGGAAAATATAGCACCATTTTTTAGGAACCCCCTCGTGGGCATCCTCCACCTCATTCTAGAGACCACATCATAGAGTTGATCCATGGTTCCTCCCCAATTAGAAAAAAAATATTATAGACAGTCGCACCGACATAAGACATAAATTGAACGCTTGGTTCAACAATTATTGGACTATGGTGTTATTACATGAAGCAAGATTCCTAAATTGGCTATGGTCATACTTATTAGAAAAAAAGATGGATCGTATAGACTATGTATTGATTATTGAGCATTGAAAAAAATTACGATAAAGGATAAATTTCCAATTCCAATTGTGTATGATTTATTGGATCAAATCCATGGTGCTAAATATTTCTCCAAGTTGGACCTGAAAACATGTTATTACCAAATAAGAATTCGAGAGAAATACATTCCCAAAACTACTTTCTATACCCATGAAGGGTTGTATGAATTTTGGGTCATGCCTTTCAGTTTATCCAATGCTCTCGCTACCTTTCAAGCAGTAATGAATGATTTATTTCATCCGTACTTACAAAATTTTGTACTTGTCTTCTTTGATGATATCCTTGTTTATATCAAGAACTGGAACTCACACCTCAAGGACATAGAGACATTATTAAAACTCCTTCAAGAGAATAAGTTTTATGCTAACATATCTAAATGCAGCTTTGGACAAAAATAGATGGTATTTTTGGGACATGTCATATTAGATGAAGGAATCAAGGTTGACCCGAAGAAAATTGTGGCAGTTACTGAGTAACCTAGACCCAAATCAATTACATCATTACGTTGATTCCTTGGTCTTACCAGGTACTACAACATATTTTTTCAAAACTATGTGCAAATCGTGGCCACATTAACAATACTATTGAAAAAATATGCATTTAAATGGAATGATGAAGCTGAAGCCTATTTTATAAGGTTGAAGCTCCTAATGACATCCACCCTAGTTTTGAAAACACTAGATTTATCCAAAGCATTTGTCCTCGAATGTGATGCTTCAGGAACATGATTATGTGTCGTTATTACACAAGACAATCATCCCATCACATTCGAAAGTTGAAAATTCAAACCAAGGGAGAAAAAAAATCAACATATGAAAAAGAAATGTTGCCAATTATACATGCCTTGGTTAAATGGAAACAATACTTGTTGGGAACGAAATTTCTCGTGAAAATGGACCACAATAACTTGAAGTGTTTTCTAACTCAAAAGAACTTTTCATTAGATAAACAAAAATGGGTGAGCAAAATCTAGGTCTTTGACTTTGATATTATTTATAAAAAAGGAAGGGAGAATTTCGTTGTTGATGGGTTATCAAGGGAACTTGATAGTGACACTACACTATGCGTTATTTCCATCATCATTCCCAAATGGATCTCAGAAGTTCAAATTGAGTATGTCAATAATCCATAGATAAGGAAGCTAATAGAAGAAGTTGAAAGCAACCCAACTACAAATCCTAAATTCACTTTGAAGAATGACATATTTTGATACAAACAAAGGATATTTTTACCCAACTCTTCCAAGTTCAAACTCCAAGTTTTGAAAGAAAATCATGATTCTTCGATAGCAGGCCATATGGGGTTTTTTAAAACTTACTACAATATATGCCAGTCCTTCTTTTGGAAGGGTACATGGTCTGACATTCATAAATATGTGGAAGAATGCAATACTTGTCAACGACAAAAGTTTAAAATAATCGCTCCTCCAGGTCTTCTTCAACCCCTTTATGTTCCAATCCAAAAATGGTATGAAATTTCTATGGACTTGTTGATCCATTTTCATGGCCAGTCTAGTATTATTATGTAGTTACTATTAGGATTTATTTTACACTTTTCTTATCCTACTTTTCTCTTTTCTCTTACATCGAAAAATTTCCAAGCACTCGTTTGTTTTTCTAAAAATGTGGATGCAGAGCTACATAACAATTGTTAAACTCTTTTTTTTTTAATTACCCAAGTCCACAACCCCACACTAACCAAAACACTTTACTTTGTTTCATTTTCCATTTTCTTTTGGTACTTAGTCAATTTCAAGCGATGCGGATTCAGAGCTACTTACCATCCCTTAACTCTTTCTTAGGTATCCACCTCTGCGAGTACGCATTCACTTTCCACTTTTCACTTATTTTCATACTTAGCCATATTTCTCATTACGAAGCATATTTACTTACTCCCCATCACTTTTCCATTGCTAGTAGGTCTGCACGTCCGTAAGTTCTCATTTCTCCCAACAGTTAACCATATTATCAATTTCAATGCGGTATGGTCACCCTTTCCCGAAGATTGTTTCACAAGAATTTATGTCTGCAACTCCACAACTCTGCAATTCCGTGTTATACTCTTAGCATTTCCCATACATCATTTTATACCTCCATACTTAATAATTTTTTTCCATCATACCATGATCTTAACCAATGAATCTTTAATAGGAAAACTTAAAGCAATAAAAGTTGCTTGGGCTAATGAATTTACCGAAACCATAGAATTTTCTGAGGATGAAGTTGAAAAATGGTTAGTTCGGTATATCAACGGAAATGATGAGGTGGAAGACACATTGCATCAATCAGAGCTAGATCTGAGGGAATTCAAAAGCCAATTATTTGAGATTAAAACTTTCATGAAATTACCATGGCACCTTTAATAGAATACATTAAGGAATGGTTGAGCACGACATTAATCGAAATTACTAAACTAGAAAATATCATTCTTTACTTGCTTATAGCTGGCTCAAGTAAAGAATGATATTTTATACATTAGAATGAGTCAAACATAAACTCTATCCTTTTAGTTTTTCCTCAGTCCATTTTCTGCTACAATCATTTTTCATCTTGTCTTTATCTTCTCGGTATTCTGTGGGATTTAGGTTGATTCTTGGTTGTCCTTCTTTCATCTTCTAGGTATTTTCATTTTATGGTCTGCAGGAGCCAATCCCAGTCCTCTTTGAAGGGTGAATGCATTTTTACTTTCTTTAAAGACATTTACTTTTGTATTTAAAGACTCATTATTATTTTTGAGACTCCAAGAGAGCTACTCAGGATATTACATTATTGTATTCTCAAATACTTGAAGCTTGAGTTACCAAATGTTTTATCTATCATAATATTTTTGGTGATTTATGGAATGATAATTTAACGCTCTCTTTTATTTGTGGTCCATTCCTTGTTCTCACTATTTGTGGTATCATTAAATATTCTGATGAATGTTGTGATGGATATATCAGTCCTTTATATTATGTATGCATCTTATATGTTCACATTGTAAATATTGTACATACGAGTTTCTTTTTAAATACACGCAGTCCCAAAATCTCAGGTGTTGTTTTCCTTGAATGTGAATGTAAATATTAAGTCTGGTCCTTCTCAAAATTTTGTTTTGTTTCATTTTATTTTCTTGGAATCATAAGAACAAGAGGAGTACCACCTCTCTAAAAACGTAAGGGGATTCATATTCTTGCGAGATTGACCTTAAGACTATAAAATAGTCTTTTAGATCAACAAGACTTTATTACTGATCTTTTACCTCTGAAGGAAAAGATGTTGTATTTGTAATCATAGATCAACTATCCAAATATTCCCACTTTATTGGGATTTCTTCAAAATCCAAGGCTAGCCAATTCGTTGATAGCTATGTTAAAAAAAAATTAAGCTTCATGGATTTCCCAAGGTTATCGTAAGCGAGAGAGATCCCAAGTTTACTAGAAATTTTTGAAAATAACTATTTCACCAAGTTGGGAAATCCTTAACCATGAGTACTTCATACCATCCCCAAAAAGATGGCCAGATTGAAGTGGTTAATAAATTCCTTAAACATACCTAAGGAATTTTGTGAATGATCGTCAGAGACAATGGATCAATTGGTTATATCTTTCACAATGGAGGTACAATAGTACATATCATACCTCAACAAAAATGTCATCGTTTGAAGCACAGTACGTTTATCTGCCTCCCTCAATTAAGGAATATGTTGTAAATTCCAAAGTTCCTGCCATGAAAGACTATCTAGCTACATCAGATGAAATTTTACGCACTCTTAAATCTCACCTTGAACAAGAAAGGAACCGAATCAAACAACAAGCTGACAAAAGAAGAACCGACCATAGATTGGGTGTTTGTTCGACTACAACCTTACAAACAAAGTTCTCTTAAAAAATACAAGAAACACAAACTGGCTCCTAAGTTTTATGGACCCTATCAAATTCGAAATAGAATTGTTCAAGTTGCTTATGCCCTTGATATTCCAAATAAAGGGAATTGCATGACATTTTTCATGTTTCTGGTTTGAAGAAAACGTTGGGTCCTACCATCCATATACAAACAGAATTGCCTCTTTTACATGAAGAAGGAAAGTTAATTTTACTTCCTGAATTTTCTTAGAAGTACAAACCAAATTCTTGCATTCTAGAAGAGTTAATGAGTATCTGATCAAATGAAAAAACTTACCATAAGATGAAGCTACTTGGGAAAATAAGGAGTTTAGATCCAAGCATTCATCCTTATCCATGCTTCAAGGACAAAGCTTTTCAGGAAGGGGTGACTTGTAATATACTTTATTATATTACATTTAAATTAATTATATTGTTAATTTAAAAGTCACATTTAATTGTTTAAAATATGTGACTTTACTCATTTACACGCATTTATACATGTTGTAATCTTAATGAACACCGAATAAAAATTATATATATATATATATTGCCTCCATCTTCTAGTTGTTCTAAAAGAACATCACAAACTTCAAGTGGGGCAACATCACACAATATTTCATCTTTGAAATGCTTGATGTCGTGGGATAGACAACATTGTTGGCTGATGTGGAGGTCTCATCCCTAGCTCAACCAACTTATGGTGTATGGTTGGATTTGTGGTTTCATTGGCAACTTCAATCTCTTGATGACCTCAATTGGGATCAGGTTCTTTTAGCTATTGTTGTCAAAAGTGAGATGTAGTGGAGTCCACTTCACACACATCTATGAATGGAATAGGTGCTCCCCTTCCTCAAGATCCTTTGACTCTTATGGTTGGATCTTTGTAGTTGCAATGGTAGCACTTGATTCTACATCAATGATCCACTTTCCTTTATCCTGCTTTGAACTAGAGTTCAAGCCAAATTTCAATTATCTTTCTTTCATCTTGGCCAACAATTATTGTTTCGACCAACATTCATCAATATTGTGCCAAGGGATTTTGTGCAACTCACACCACTTTCCAGTAACCCTTTTCAACTTGTCATTACCCTTCTTTACATGCGGTTTGGACTAGTCGTCTTGAGGTTGTCTCTCCTTGTTCTCTCCTTTGTTATATTAGTTAGGCCCACCTATACCATGCTTCTATTGTGGTGAATTTGCGGACCCAAACTCCCACATACTCCTGTGTTTAAATTTCTGCTCGATTTTGACAACATATCATTAAGCATCTCCCAGTGAGGAGATGTCCAAGAAATCCATCTTTGTGTGTATGTACCTATGTAGACCACTGCAATACTTCAAAACCAGGCGCCACTTAGAGTCCCTGATATGCATCTTTGAGCATAAGGTAAGGATGATATTGGTGTACTCCGACACCATCTAGTCTCTCTCTTAATGTTGAGTTGTCCATCTCGTGTACTAGTCATCATAGTTTCCAAAAAGGTAGAATTCATCCTTGAGGGTATCAAAAAAGGTATCCCAAGTGTGTCCTGTCCTAATGTTGTAGAATCATATTTGTTATGTCTCTCCCAATAACTTTCCCACCAATATTGGACATGGGGGATGAATTTAAGGAGCACAAATGCGATATTTTTGATGTCATGAAAATTTTGAACAAAGTAATAACCCTCTAGTGGGGTTAACCATTTCTACAAATCATCTGCATCTATATGGCCTTTAAATAGAGGAATATCAAAGTTAACTTGTACCTTGAAGGGTGTCACACCTCTAAAATGGTTGCTTGTTGAAGGTGCCTCAACTGTCATTGGAAGTTGTCAAATGATCTAGGTGAAATTGTCCATCGTCTCATTCCTATGTTGCATGAGGGAATCCTCAAGCAACAACTTGAAATGATCTATTGCTCCATCATCTCTCTTTTATTCCACCATAGGAGGCCTCTTGGGGCAATGATAATGGTCTTCCCCAAGTGAAATTAGCTCAATACCGAACTCTCTATACCCAGACCTCATTGGGGACATGCACTAAGAAACAAAAAAGAGAACATTTCTCTTATACCACTGATTTGGATTGTATAGAGAACAAAATAAAAGGCATGAATATGAATGGAAACACACAGGGAACTATTGGAGAGAGCATCATAATATAGTGAAACTCAAATTCTATTATTGAATGAAATAGGAAAATAATATAGAATGAAAAGAAATACAAACTAGCTATAATGGTGGTAGATTATCTCTTAAGAGATATATGTCGACTATGCTCATTCGTAAGAAGACATTACAAAAGGCTGAAATGGTATTTTTAACATAAATTACTAAACCCTAAGAGGAAAAAACCCTAACCCTAGGAGACTAAGCACCAAAAGGATTGCAGGCCCTGAGGTGGCTTAGTTGATATGTCAACTTCTTGGGGGCACAACTTTTTCATACAATCTCCATTTGGTGTGCATAGTATCTCGTTGCATACAATCTCCATTTGAGGCGCACAGTAGTTGGTTGGAAACATCTAAAAAACTATAGACATATAAAAACTGCCAAGATGGCGACCCATGTTGAGTCGATGGAAGAGGTGGGTGGACACTGATGTCCATCATGATCAATTATTAACTTATCAAGTGCATGATTTGAGTGTACAAGTTCATCCCCATGGGGTGAAACCCAAAACACTTAGTTCCACATCCTTTGGATGTTTCCAACACATTTCAACAACTTTATAAAAAAGTGAATAATTAATTATTAAGATAGTTTCATTCATCTTTCTATAATTAAGATAAAGAAGTATATACCTTGTTATTTGGTGATTTTGTAATTATTAAATTCAAGGATTTAAAAAACCCTTGATGGACTATAGTAACATGCTATTATTTGCAAACCAAGACTTATTGACATAAATTTAAATATTCCAATATATAAAATACCTGCAAACATACATTTAGATAAATTGAAATATCATATGAATATATTTCAAAGAAATCCACCATAATTGAACCTCAAAGTAAACTCTAATATATAAAAAGATAGCCACCAACAAGTACAAACCTAGTAAGTCACTTGTGAAACCCATCCAAACTAAATGGTCCTCCTTATTTTCTAATCTATATTCATTCCCACCTTGATCATCACCACTGCCATATATTCTCCATTGTCATTTATATTCATTCACACCATGATCATCATCACCATTATCATAGATTCTCCACTGTCATTTATATTCATTCCCACCATGATCATCATCACCATTTCCATAGATTCATATATTTTCCCTTGTCATTTATGTTCATCCCCACCATGATCATCATCACCATTACCATAAATTCTCCACTATCATTTATATTCATTCCCACCATGATCATCATCACCACTATCATAGATTCTCCAATGTCATTGTTATAAATTCTCCACTATCATTTATATTCATTCTCACCATGATCATCATCACCACTGTCATAGATTCTCCAGTGTCATTGTTATCTGGGTTGAATTTGAAAGTGCCATTTTTAATTGGACTACTTTCCCTATTTGAAATTTTTTAAACAAAAATAAGCTCCATACTAAAACTAAAACTAAAACCAATAACTTTTAAAGGAATAGATGCAACAACACCTGATTTATATATAATTTTATTATTAATGCACCCACATAACATAATTACATAACATAATTGATAATTATGAAAAATAATTGATAATTATGAAAGATAGAAATAAATTCTATATTTATCATGTTCATTGTAAAAAATAATTGATTAACAAACACATAAAGAAAAACTCCTTAGACATCCATATCCATATTACATGATATCATTTAAAAAATATCCAAAACATTATCAAATTCACTCTAGTTAGGCTTTCCTTGAGCTTGAATATTTGGGTTTCATCCATCAAAACACAATAATTTTTCTATAACGATTTGGGAGTTTCATATGCGATCAATAGTCACCAATTCACTCTTTGTATAGTCATATAAGCTCTAATTATACGGGATAGGAACCAAGAGCTCAATCATAAAACAAAGTGTTGTCATTATATTATAGTATCTATAAAAAAGAGTGTTCCCATTATATTCTAATATCTAGTGATGATTTTCTAAGAAAACAAAGAAAAAAAAGAAAGATCTTATTTCAACATCCTACTAATAATTCTAGCGTGGACCACGAAAAAAACATTGAGTTACCCCATAAAAATGAAGAGAGAAAATAAGCGATGAACCAATCCTCGTGTGGGATTTTCAAAAACAATGTTTTCTATGATGAATTAAATAAAGTTAAAAAAAATAAAAAAATAGTTCAAATTTTTTTTTGATCTTCATTTTGTCAAAATAATGGAAAAATATGTTGAAAGGATTTTTCTTTATTACACTCAATTGCAAAGTACAATTTGAGTGGGCCTAATAGTTAAAAACATGTATTTCCTCCTGAGAGGTCACATGTTCAAATTCAGAGGGAGTAGGTATGTACATCTCCATAGATTTTAATAATCAAATTGTTATATGAAAAAATCTCTTGTCCCACAAACAAAAGAATCTCATACACCAATAAGTTCAAATCCAGAGGGGTAGGTATGTACATATCCATAGATTTTAATAATCAAATTGTTATATGAAAAAAAATCTATTATCCCACAAACAAAAGAATCTCATACACCAATTTGCTATTTAACTTGATAATAACCTTAAAAATAAATTATTATTATTATTTATATTATTTAAATTAATTTGTTAAAAAAAAAACTAATTAAATATCTTTTTTATCTAATTTTAAAGCATAATAATTTTCTATATACTCATTTTTTTTTATATATTTATAACAATCATATAATTCCATGAAATTTCTTTTGTCAAACACTTCTATTACCACATTTTGCATATAAATTAACAAAAATATTTCTAACGTGAATAGTTGACTAAAAACTAGCTCTGAAGGTGCGTCCCTGATCCACCACTACCACCACTACATGATGAGTACATGCTCGAACACTTGTAAATCCAAACCAATTTGGCTTTAAAACTTCCTTGTGGATTTTAACAAGGCTTCCTCTGCAGATGGAGTGACTCAAAGTCTATCCTTTCGAGTCTCACATGGACATTTTGTCAAACATCTCGCTTGCAAAGTCAATGTTATGTCTCCACAGCTATGGTCATTGAGTTGTGTGCATGCCCATACAACTCTTCAATTCATGCCCATACAATAAGTAAAGTGTTATATATATATATTA
>SNQJ01S0042568.1:142508-179894 GCA_010110895.2 Picea sitchensis
AGCGACCTTACCACTACGCCGCCTCCACTGACCTTTATAGTCTTTGTGTTGTTAATATTCATTGTTAAAGTTATTGCACCATTGTTATTAGAGGAAACCCTAGCTACGCCCATGCGAGCCACTGCATGATTGATTCAGGAGCAACCGCAACAACATGCTAGCACAGATCCAGCGCGAGTTGACACCAGCTCTGATCCGCAACTATGAGCGCCAAAGAGGGGGGGGGAAATCCCCCTCATATAGAAACATTACAACCAATGATAGATCAGGAACGCCAACAAAAATGCCCGCGTTTGAGCTGCCACAACAAATTAAGGAACAACTCTTTGCCAGAGAACAAGGATTCAGCAAGGAAATGGAGATGGAAGCCAACACGTCCCATCCAAAATCACCTTGCGGATGGGATCTTGGCAAATGAATCCCGCAAATGGAAAAGCCCCCAAGATACATCATAAGCTCAACAAGGGTAGGGGAACATACCCATTTCATGCAAGAACATGCCCTCATCGACAAATTTCTGGGACTCTGGCCATCTGAAAGGGATCTGAACAAATGGATCAAACACTGGTGGAACCCTAAAGGTGACTATGAAGTTCAGCTCATCTCCAAAGGCTTCTTCATAATCGTATTGTATAACCCAGAAGACAAAGATCACATCTTTGACAACGACCCATATTTCTACAACTCGACAGGGTTGTTCCTAAGATTATGGACAGAGCACTTCAGCTCGGACAAGGAGGACTTCTCAATGGCACCTGTCTGGATCCGCCTCTACTCCCTTCCGTAGGAGTTCTGGTTGGAGGAGATTCTCATGGGAATAGGCAACACAATCGGCCAATATGTCAAAGCCTCAGAAGCCACAAGGCAACATAAATACACCTCATACGGCCGAATATGTGTTTACATGAACATAGCTAAAGCTTTACCAGGAGCAGTAATGCTAGAGTATCAGGATGAAGACTGGTCACAAACCCTTGACTATGAACACATCCCTTTCAGATGCAGAAAATGCCATGAACATGGCCACCTATTTCGGGATTGCTCAGTCAATCAACAAGCTTCCAAAGCCAGTCAAAATCTGCAGAAAGATGGCTTCACCACGGCCCAGACAAGGAGGAGAAACCCCCCCTGAAGGAAAACAACCGAACCCAAACCTAAGATCTTGACCAAGAATGCTTACGATATACTGAGCCAGCTACCAGAGGATGACTAAATTCAGGATCCACATGAAGGATTACAGAAGAACAAAGCCCAGAACTCTACACCCTCCTCTTCCAGTCCAAACAAAGAGATTCATGCAGACAAAAAAGGGGATGGAGACGGAGATACTTTAATGCAAGTGGACGCCCAAGACCTAGCAGGTATTGATCTGGAGAAACTGGAAGAAGCTCTCAATCAGTAGGATCTGCAAGCCCTTCCTGAAGAGAAACTCAGAAAGGTACACAAGGTCTTTCTTGATTCAATAGCGGGATCCACAACGTGCTTAGGCATAGCCACTGAATCAAGCTCAAGCTCCAAAAAGATACCACGCGAGAACAAAAGGAGGGGACGAAAACTGGTACATCAACTAATCAAGGAAGCAGGAAATATCATGATCAACTCAGGCCAGATACATAAGCTCTCGGAGGGATACCTCCACCCACACCCATCCTCATAATGATGAAGATTATCACTTGGAACATTAGAGGACTCAACGACAGATCCAAGCAAAGGAATCTCAGGGACTGCATCAAAGCTGAACGCCCAGATATTCTAATGTTACAAGAAACAAAATGTCCAGGAATGGAATCCGAAACTATTTTTGAAAGCATATGGAAAGTTTGCAACTACATCCAAACAGACTCCTCGGGAGCCTCAGGGGGTTTAGCCATACCGTGGAACCCAAGCCACACTACTCTTAGTGGACCCTTTTCCACTACAGGCACCTTGTCATCTCACTTTGAAATAATAGGCTCGGATCAGGAGGGAACCATCACCAATGTCTATGGACCTCAAGGACAACAGGAAAAGATCAAATTCATGGAAAAGCTGGCCCGAGTAAAATCACTGGCAGCCACACCCAACTGGATCTTAGGAGGCGACTTCAATATGATCATGTCACTGGAGGAGAAAATAGGCGGGAGCAAGAGACTTGAACAAGATAGTGGTAAGTTCAAAACTCTTCCTGAGCAGCTAAAGTTAGTAGACATAGAGAACAACAATGGTACCTTCACTTGGTCCAATCGTAGGTCAGGAAACCAACATGTAGCTTGCCGACTGGATCGCTTTCTCGTGACGGAGGAATTGATTGAAAGAGACCTCTGCATAGAAAGCCTAATTATCCCCAAAGCGGGCTCTGACCACTGACCCATCGCCCTACAATTGGCACTAGAGGCAACACTTAAATTTAAACCATTACGCTTTGAGAAATTTTGGCTCACACACCCAGATTTTCAACAGCTGGCAAAAACTTGGTGGACTCAAGCTGAAGTAGACCATGGCACCAAAATGTACAGATTCCAACAAAGGCTCAAAAATTTCAAGCAACTGCTCAAACACTGGAACAAAAACACTTTTGGCAATATATTTCAAAGCATAAAGGACACAGAGAACAAACTAGCTGAGATACAAAGAATCTTTATCTCAGGGGCTCGAACTGCTGAGCTCATGAAGGAAGAGGAGGAGCTACAGGTGCAGCTGGAGCAAAGAAGAAAACAAGAAGAGATACTATGGAGACAGAAATATAGGGTGCAATGGCTTAAAGAGGGGGAAAAGAATACAAAATTCTTCCACAGAACCATGATACACTGACGACACATCAACAGAATATCCCATCTGGAAAATGAACAGGGTAACCTGATCAGAGAGAACACCCAAATCGAAGAGGAGCTCAATAGATACTACCAGAATCTCCTTACGGAAACCAAGGAGAACAAAAATGAAGCCATCACTCGAGTTACCAATCGTATACCCTCACTAGTAACCCCTGAACAGAATGCAACTCTCATGAGGCAAATTACTCAGGAGGAAGTGGACCAAGAAGCAAAGGCTATGCCCGCAGGAAAAGCTCCAGGTCCAGATTGCTTCACCACTGACTTCTTCCATCACTGCTGGGACATAGTAAGGAAGGATGTCTGGGAGGTCGTAGAGGAATCACGAATGTCGGTTCAAGTTCTCCAGGCTCTCAACGCCACCTTCCTCACTCTCATTCCAAAGGAAGAAAGAGTAACAAATCCCAAACAGTTCAAGCCCATAGCCTTATGTAATGTAATTTACAAGATCATTACCAAGGTGATTGCAAATCTCCTCAAGCCAATACTGCCCTATGTCATTTCCAAGGAACAAGTTGGTTACATCGAGGGAAGACAAATTATGGATAGCGTCATCTTAGCACATGAGGTGATAGACTCTCTCAAATCAACAAAAACTCTAGGTATGTTAATCAAACTTGATCTCTCAAAAGATTTTGATAAAGCTAGTTGGCAATACCTCAGAGCTATCTTAAATTCCTTTGGTTTTGACCAAAATTGGGTAAATTGGATTTTGAACCTCACCTCTTCATCCGTTTTCTCTATCCTAGTCAATGGAGTCCCTTCCTAACCTTTTATGCCCTCCAGAGGTATTCGACAAGGGGATCCACTATCACCCTTCCTTTTTGTACTCATGGCGGAAGGCTTGGGCCGCTACATCAAATCAACGATTCTAGAAGGCTCCCTCAAAGGCTTACCCTTGCACAATATTCAGCCAGCCCCCTCACACAACCAATTTGTTGACGATACCCTTCTCATGAATTCCCCCATTGCTCGAGAAGCCAACAAGCTCAAATCCATCCTCTCCGACTTCACAGAAGCCTCCGACATGACGCTAAACCTAGACAAATCCAAGCTCTTCTTTTTCAACACTCCAGCTATGGTTCAGTCACATATCTCCAAACTCCTGGGCATCCCCAAGAGCTCCCTTCCGTCCAACTACCTGGGCATTCCTCTCACAGGAGCACCAGCCAAATCCATCTCCTGGGACAGCCTCCTCTTCTCTATCTCAAATAGACTGGCTAACTGGACTTTCAGACAGCTAAACATTGCAGCCAAACTAGTCCTGCTAAAATCGGTCGTACAGACCCTACCCACCTATCTCTTCACCGCCTTAGCAGCTCCCAAACAAATCATCCGAGCTATAAGAAACCTCTAGAGAAATTTTCTTTGGCAAGGCCTACAGCCCAACAAGAAAAATGGGCTTTGGTAGGCTGGGATAAGGTTTGCGAACCAAAAAGTATGGGTGGCCTTGGGCTCCAAGACCTCGGAAAACTCAACTAGATAATGGGGGCCAAGATATGGTGGAGATGGATGAAAACACCAGATGCCCTATGGGCACAAATCTAGAAGAACAAATACGCTCCCTCCATGCAGACTGATCAACTGATCAAACACAATGTCCGAATACAGGGCTCAAACATTTGGAACACAGCCTGGCAAAACAAAGACCTGATACAGAAACATGCCTTTTGGGAGATCCACAATGGGGGTAGTGCAATGTTTTGGCAAGACTCATGGCAACAACTTAAACCTTTAAAGGAACTAGCAGAGCTAACACCCCTCCAACAAGCTCTTAATCAAGATCCTCCACTCAAGGTAAAAGATCTATGGAAACCCCTCGAGACAAGACAGCCGTGGCAACAGTGGAAGATCTCCAGCCAAGACTTAAGAGTCCTAGACGACTTAAATCTATCAGCCTGGCACCACCATGCAAGACACAGGAAAATCCCCATTAGAGAAGGTCCAGACATCCTCATATGGGGACCCTCCACAACTGGTAATTTCTCGGTAAAAGAAGCCTATTACTTACAAGGCAATTACCACAATCAGGAAACAGACAATATTTGGAATAAAATCTGGAGCAAGGCACTTTGGCCAAAGGTTTCCACTTTCCTCTGGTTAATCATCCATAACAGAATTCTAACTTGGGACAACCTTAGGAGAAGGGGCTTCATTGGGCCCTCAATTTGTGTCTTATGTCAATGTCAAGAGGAGACCAAGGAGAATCTTTTCAATGGTTGTCATTACAGTCAATCTATCTGGGACCAGGGAGCTCAAATAATGCGCAGATCCAACCAAAACAGAGGTAGCATCAGAGATACTATTGGAAATTGGGACTCAATCAATTACAACAATCCCATACTGAACTACATCTGGCAACTCCTCCCAGGGTTTATTCTCTAGCAAATATGGAAGGAGTGAAACAAGCGCATCTTCCACTCCATAGAATCTACTCCAGATTCAACCTGGGACAAAGTTGTCACGCTCATCAAAGAAATGATCAGAAGTAAGAACTAGCAACCAAGGGACAAGGAATGCAACCATGAGGAACTATGTACTCTACAAAGATGGCAGCTCAGATTAAACGAATCGTTGGCAATCAGAGCACCCAGGAATTAAAACATCAGTCCAACCACCTGGACCCCTCCTCCAACAAGATTCATAAAGATTAACTTTGATGGAGCTTCAAAAGGAAATCCAAGACCCGTCGGCTATAGAGCTGTGATCAGGAACCCCACAGGGGAAATTCTAATCCTAACATCAGTATATCTGGGGGAGACCACAAACAATGCAGCGGAACTAATCAACCTATTATAGGGTCTTCGAACTGCAGTAGCCCTGCACAGTCATAGAATCATCTTGGAGGGTGACTCACAAATCATTATCCAACTCATCACTAAAATCCTCCATGGGGAAAGCCCACAGAAAATCTCTCCCAGCTAGCATCTCTCGGGGATGCTCGAGGACTTCAAAAGCATCCTCAGGGACAACCTCAACATCATCCCTTCTCATGTAAAGAGAGGGGCAAATAGAGTGGTTGATTGCCTGGCAAATGAAGGAGTTTCCAGGGAACTCTAACAAATATTCTGGGATGCAAGCAACTTTGAAGCCTCAGACATATCCAAGCAATGTCAAACTCTCGCCAGCAAGGATTTCCAACCCCCGGATGGGGTGCCACGCGGATCAAGATGGGCACGTGGAGAAGCTCCAGGAGGGGCCATTAATGGCAGCCAACCACCCTCATACCCCCGCTAGTTATGAGGGGCCTCAACACAGTCGGCCTCCACCTTTTGACGGGGCCTCTCACTCGCGCGAACAGGCTGGCCAGCCAGAGAATTAAGCCCTCGGCCTTAATGCCTACCGCCATCATTTATACCCTTATCAACCCTCTCGACAGCCTTAGAATGCATTTGCAGCTCACAGAGCCGAGCAAGAGCAGACGCGCAGGGAAATCTCTGGCTCTCGTCCTCATTCTTATCATGCCGCGAGCTAAAGGAAGACCCCACATAAGAGAAGAGTGGTACGTGGCTGAATCTCGGTGGAAAAGGCACAAACGGTTCGAGCGAGCTTTGGTTCTTGCTAAGAGGAAGAGACCCAGGGAGGTCATAGTAGTAAATTCGCCACCCAGAACTTATGTCGAGGAAATTCCGTCGATGGAACTCCCCCATGACTTCTCTGAAAGCTGAATGTTCATGGTCCTGGACAATTGGGACCCCCCGGCGTGCATTGGAGCAGAAGCACCACCTCCCCGCCCGCAAGAAGAACATGGTTCCACCGACGCTCCCACTGAGGAATTCGCCACCTGCTTGGTTGAGGAAGAGCTGCCGGAAGGAAACAATGAATTACAGCCGCAGCAAATGCAACATGCACATCAGGAGACGGATGCTGAGCACAAGTCGCCAGCCCTGCCACCACTTCTTCACTCGGAGCACCTAAACTTGATCTTCGAGGTCCGCAGCATGGTGGAAAACCAAATCTTCAGGGCTGTTCGTGTTAGCCAATGCCTGGATATGTTGTACGCAGCCTATTCCAGTGCCACCCCACAACGACAATGCCCCACCTGCGCTCAACTCTATACCATTCCTGTTAGAAGCGGAAAGGAAATGGACGACCGTGAGGACACCGGTTAATAGGTTCTCCTGTTCAGCTTTGTCTAAAACTCATTCTCTTTTTGATGTGTATTAGAGTTGTAGCTCTTCTAGTTCATAGCCATGTTAGCGTTAGAATAGACATTTTCAAACTGCTGCTGAAACTGGTCACGCACCCTGGTTTCCTTCGGGCAGGGCGTAAAAACGAGAATTTGAACTTGCATGCTATTTTGGACAGGCCAGCTGTCTCGGTTTCCTTCACAGGCGGGACAACTGGCACCTCCATGTCATGATGTAATTTTGAAGCATTAATATAACCAGATCTGTGTTTTTTACTTAAAAAAAAAAATATTCATTGTTAAAGTTTATTATTAGTTCCTGTCGTAGGCATAGAGGGACTATAGTGATCGATAAATCGTTGACTTCGTATTAGTTTGTCCTTTGACCACAAATATTTCCATATAATCTATTTTTGGAACCAGGGAACTGAAAAGATGGATTTTTATATAATAAAAAGTATCATATTTGTCATGATCTGATTGGACAAGGGATTGGAGGTCTTATTGTCGGCTTTGCTATTCCCAATGTTATATATGTTGGCATATCCAAAGTATTTGATCGTAAATGGACTTTTTGAATCATATATTTTCTTATGCATTGGTCGAAGGTGTATTAATTCTAGCATTGGTTTGAATGTTTGGTTTATCATTTTCTGCTAGCTAAATTTATGGCAATGTTTGATATGTTGTCATATCCAAAGTTTGGCCTTCGAATACATTCTCCATTGTTGGAACTATTGTTACATAAATTATAATTTTATTTTTTTTGGATATGTCAGGGAGCTTCCACATTGCATTCTTTTCTTAAATGTTTACAGAGCATTTCTGACATACTTTTTACCTAACAGGCTTGGCAACGTTGAATGTTTACTTAGCAGGTTCGTTACAAAACATTTTCTTCCATTTTTTATTTATTTATATGCTTCAGCGACATTGCTGGTTCAGTGGTTCATTCTTGTTTTTTTTTGCATCTCCATTGATTTCTTATTTGGTTGTTGTTGTTGTTATTGTTTTCCTGTTGGTGTTGTTGCAGTTTTCACGTTTGGGGTTGTGCAACCACAATTGGAACTGTGTCATTCCCGGTGGATTGGTCGCTGCTTGCTTCTTTGTTCGTTGTGTGCTGCTTATTGTTGTTTGATTCGAGTTTGAATTTCTGACATAATTTTTACCTAACAGGCTTGGCAGCGTTGAATGTTTACTTAGCAGGCTTGTTACAATACATTTTTTTCCTTTTTATTTATTTATATGCTTCAACGACATTGTTGGTTCAGTGGTTGATGTTTGTTTTTTTGCATCTCCACTGATTTCTTATTTGGTTGGTTGTTGTTGTTGTTATTGTTTTCCTGTTGGTGTTGTTGTAGTTTTCATGTTTGGGGTTGTGCAACCATGATTGGAACTGCGTCATTCCTAGTGGACTGGTTGCTTCTTTCTTTTTTGTTGACTATGTGCTTCTTATTGTTGTTTGGTTCGATTTTGCAAGGTTTGGCTCCTGCGGATGTAGTTGGGCCTTTTGGTTCTTCTTGACTAGGTTGTTATTTGCTGCTTGTTCTTGTTTTCCTAAGGTTTGCAATGTTGGGATGTTGCATCCATGGTTGGATCTGTTCTTACATTCTTTTGCAGTGGACTCTCCATACAATACTATTGAGATAAAATAACATAGAAACAAATTTGCAGTCGATGTAAATTGCACCTCTTACATGTTGAACCAGAGTTTGTTGGCCTCAAATTATATTTCATTCCTGGCAATGTTTTTTCCATGGTTTATGTTTTATTATGGTTTCATAGTTATGAGAGTAAGTTTTGATGTGAGAGTGATATATTTGTTCTTTCCCTTTTTTTCCCCTCTTGTAAATTGCATTTCTCATTCTATAGTTTCTTGCGTTTATGTGGTCGTTTCGACCGACCACCGTTCAGTTGCATACTTAGCCATTTTTTTGGATGCGGCTTCATGGATAGGTGCTATCGAACTATGGAAGCTTGTTTTTAGTGTGTACATCTTGCACCCAAAAATTTCATTCTCTACAATTCGACCCCTCACTCCTCGAACTCGCAACCGTGCCTCTGCCTACGATGAGTTTTTCTATCGTACCTACCTTTGCATACTTAGTCTAGTTTTCAAAGTTTGACGGGTTAACACCTTTCCGGGTTCAGAAAATTTAAAAGCATTTGTCGTTCCCCTCCATCCCAACTACCTTCCTCCATTCCCAATAGACATTAATCATGCTTTGAGAATTTATAACTGACCAGACAGGTTCGAAAAGATTAGCTTTAATAAGAAGAAAGCTTGAGGACATCTCCCATTAAAATGAATAGACATGCAAATATTATGGGATCTGGTAATTTCTTTTGCCTGCATTTTTAATTTGCAAAAAAAATAAAAAATAAAATTCCTCTTTTAGTTTTCTTAAAGGCTTCGGCATAGTCCACGAACGTGTCACCAATAGAGGCCTTGATGTCATGTCCCTCTTTAATATTTTGCATATCTTAGATGTCATATTTGAGAATCTGCTCAGATATGGGAATGTTGATACATGCTATTAGTCACTATTCAGGTGACATATTCGAAAAGGTTGGCATTAATAAGCAAAAATATTGAGAACATCTGTCATAAAAATGAATTAAAACAAAATCTACAGAAGATCGTCCAGCGTTGATTTTAAATACTTATTTGCATTTCTCTCTATTATCAAAGAGTTGCTCTTTATGGTGCCTTCATTCTAATGTTCCTAGTCATGGACATGTAAGACAAGTTAGAGATGCGATTGAGGCTCAAATGAAAGAAGAGAGACTAGTTTTATGTGACGTGAAGAACAAGTATCTTCTGGTAGGTGTTCTTCCTGTATTGGATGCTTTAGTTGGTTGAAAAGATTGCCTTGAGATTTGTTTGTTGAACTTCTTTGTTTTTTTGCTGGGAGTTGTAATGGATTTTCAGGTCACGTGCAAAATAATTCTTCGTTGAAGTATACAGTTTCTTCGAACAACACAGATTTGGCAAGTGTATCGATTTCTGCAGATCCCAGAAGAATTTCTGTTTGGTGGGGGCATCGCACTTGCCGTGGGTTGTAAAAATGGTCTCTGATGTTCATAAATGATGCTAAATATGGCTTCATTTGCTTATGTAACTAGAGGCGGGTAACATAAACTATATGGGTGGATAAAATGACATATTATCACTACAAAAGTTTCTATTTCAAAGTTTTCTAAGCTACTTTTGGGTCTGGTAGATGGCTTGAGAGACATCCATGTTCTTCGTCAAATTTTGTTCGGTTTCCTCTAGATGTAGTTGCATTCTCCACAGATTTGACGTCACCTTCAAACATTCTAGACCTTTCTATTGGTCGCCATATCTGCCACCCGCTATGATGAAAGATATATTCTTATGTGATCTGCACCATTTGATACACTTGCCAGACTTGTGCTTCCCAAAGAAGTCATGTGCCTCAACAAAATAACATTTTGCAGCTGGCTTGGACGTTCCTTCCACTTTACTGTAATAAATCAAATAAGTTCAACATACAAATCTTCAGGCAGGCTTTTCGACCAAACAGATGATCGAATACAGGGATAATAGCAGTGACAACATACTTGAATTTTTTTCCTGTCCTATAGCTAATTCCACATAAAACAACTCCCTCGACTTTTAATTTGGCCTGAATCACATTTCTAAGTTGTCTCGGATGTCAATGGTCAAGAACATTGCAAGGAAAGCACCTTAAACCCCAAGTTTTCAATGGCAGAGGGAAAATAATAGTTGGCAAAGAATGGAATGTTGAATAACCAACGATTGCAAGCAGGCCATATATGGAAGAGACAAGGTATTCAAAAAACTGGGATAGATCTAGTTCGCAGTACCAATTAGGTTGAATACCCACAATTGATATTCAACTCGTTTTTTGTGAATAAAGAATTTGATCGTCAAGAAAACTGTGAACAAGCTTCACCAATGTACATATTTTTTTTGAGTCAGTGGCAGGCCAAATCGCAATCATTGTGGAAAATAATCTTACCTGTATCTTGTAACCCATATTATTTTAATATAGAATAATTGTGGTTTATTTTTTTGATAGTGTTTTCCAATATCTGGTATTGCTTTTCATTTTATTTTGTGCCTTTATTTTTGCTGCCTAGTGCTTCAATTTAAATAAAGGCTACTATGTTTGTTGCTTGCATTTTACATTAAAGATTAATTTTGTCATAGGCCATACTTATGTGGCGGCGGCCCTATACTTAAATAAATAAATTGGAGGTCCTTCTTTCATTCTTCGGGTCCCGTAAATAGAATGAATTAATGACTTACAACAAGGCATCTCAAGTATTGACACAATGTTCATGTTCAATATCTTGCATATATTGCAACTTCTTCTATTTGATAATATCCATGCATATATAGTAAAATGAGTACTATTGGAGTAAATATAAAAAATTCCTCTTGGGAAAAGGTTAGGTAATTATCTGCCCGCCGGGTCCTGGGTTTGCGGTATTGAAAAAACTATGTTCCTTGTTCCGTCATATACATCTTGCAGGCAAAGAGATTTTGTGATCTGCAATTTATGCTTTAACTAGTCATAACTAACCAGGGGTTGGAAAAGCTTGGCATTAATAAAGGAACGACTGAAGTTGCCTTGCTTAGTTAAATCACACCAAATTTTGATTACATTTTATTTAATTTAGATATTAATGTTTATGGAGAGTCGACGTTTGCTCATGTCGTTGTAAGGAATACAAGATGAATAGGTGATAAGGAATTTATCTCGTTGAAACCACAATGCAAATTCATGTTTCTTGTTGTGTTATATACATCTTGCAGTCAAAACTTTCGTGGTTTCAATGAAATTTGCGAACCGAAGAGTATCCTGGAAATTGGGAAATCATTTGCATTTGAAACATAAACAATCCATTAATATATATTAGTATGAATACTATTCAAATAAATATCAAATTTTTTTCCATTAATACATATTAGTATGAATACTATTGAAATAGATATCAAACCTTTCTCTTGGCCAATACTTAGCCAATTATCTGGCCACCAGGCCCTGGGTTGGCAGTATCCAACACCTATGTCCCCTGTTCCATCATATACATGTTGCAGCCAAAGAAGTTTAGTGATCTACATTTTATGATTTTACTAGTGAGAACCCACTAGGGATTTGAAAACATTGTCATTAATAAACATTGTTATGCATCTTCTGGAGAGACCGTGTCTTCTTCCCGTGTATTGTCCCTTTCTAGTTATATACTTAGTCGTCTTTCTATGATTGTCGGTTCCAATGTTGGTGTGTTGACATATCTTTATCTCCATCTATATCCTCACATGATGAATCCGATCGATCGTTGTTCCTTTTCATATTTAGTCAATTTTATGCCCGCAATTGCCGGGTTGGCGCTTTCGAACTATGCTGCTTCTTGTTCCATGAGATACATTTTCCACTAAAAATGTTCGTTCTCTACAATTCCACCGCGGACTCCTCGATCCTTTTTCCCTTTTTTTCTTCCCATGTATTATGAGACTATAAAGTATGGACATGATATTTTATAGAGCATTTCCGGCTTCCGCATTCCATACGTAGCCACTTTTTGGATTGCGGGTTCTCAGGCGGGTGGGCTCAAAATTGGGCCTCCATTGTTCCGTGCCCTACAAATAGCACCTAAAATTCCGTGATATACAAATTGACAAGTGGACTTGCGGGCTACCTGACTCAAAATTTCACTTCTATTGTTCTGTGTCCTCTAAACAGCGGTCGCAGTTCTGCGATATAGAAATTGACAGACGGACTCAGGGCTGGCGGGGTCAAGATTGCCATTGTTTATGAATGGAAATCCTTATCAACTATCTTACAGTATCTAGAAACATTATTCTCAATACTAAATTAGCTCTTACTAGTGAAAACTGGACACACTAGTATGAAACAATCGGCATCACACCCTCCGCAATATACAAATTGAATACTGAATTTCAACATCGTCTGCTCTTTTGTGTCACAGATTATGCTTTGAAATGTTCAGAGCGATAAAATTTGAACGTTGGGGCCACACGTCTTCTAGAGAGAACTTGTCTTCTTCCCGTGTATTATCCCTTTCTAGTTATATACTTAGTGGCCTTTCTATGATCGTGAGTTCCAATGTTGGCGTGTTGACATATCTTTATCTCCATCTATATCCTCACATGAAGAATCCGACCGACCGCTATTCTTTTTCATATCTAGTCAATTTTATGCCTGCGGTTGTCGGGTTGGTGCTTTCGAACTATGCTGCTTCTTGTTCTGTGAGAGACAATTTCCACTCAAAATTTCCATGATCTACAATTCCACCACGGAATCCTTCATCCTCTTTCCCTTTTTTTCTTCCCATGTATTATGGGACTATAAAGTATGGACATGTGATTTTATAGAGCATGTATGGATTCTGCATTCCATGCGTAACCACTTTTTGGATCGCGGGTTCTTGGGTGGGTGGGATCAAAATTGGGACTCCATTGTTCCGTGCCCTACAAATAGCACCCAGAATTCCGCAATATACAAATTGACAAGCGAACCTGCGGGATGGCTGGCTCAACATTGCACTTCTATTGTTCTGTGTCCTCTAAACAATGCTCGCAGTTCCACGATATAAAAATTCACAGACGGACTCCAGGGTTGGCGGGGTCGAGATTGCCATTGTTTATGGATGGTAATCCCTATCAACTATCTGACAATATCTGAAAACATTATTTCCAATACTAAATTAGCTCTTACTAGTGACAACTGGACATACTGGTATGAAACAGTTGATATCACATCCTCCACAATATACAATTTGACTACCGGATTCCAACATCGTTCGCTTTTCCATGTTACAGATTATGCATTCAAATGTTCTGAGCGATAAAATTTGAACGTTGGGGCCTCACATCTTCTAGAGAGACCTTGTCACCCTGTTTTGGATCCTCCTATTGTCGGGTTCACTAAATGTCCAATTCTTGGAAACAGTTTCGGGTTTTCGCTTTCGAAATCTGCTGGTTCTTGTTCTGTAATATACATCTTTCACTCAAAATTTCTGCTCTCTGCAATTCCATTGCGCACTCAACCCTTTTTCCATCTTCTTCTTCAAATGTGTTATCGCCTTTTGGTTATATACTTTGTCGCCTTTCTATGATCGCGGGTTCCATCATTGTCGGGACGACATATCTTCATTTCCATCTATATCCTCACATGACGAATCCGATTGACCGTTGTTGCTTTCCATACTTACACAATTTTCCATTGTTTACGGATGGTAATCCCTATAAACTATCTAACAGTATCTGAAAACATTATTTTCAATACTAAATTAGATCTTACCAGTGACACTTGGACATACTAGTATGAAACAGTTGGCATCACATCCTCCGCAATATACAAAGTGACTACCAGATTTTGACATCGTCCGCTCTTCCGTGTTACAGACTATGCATTGAAATGTTCTGAGCGATACAATTTGAACGTCCGGGCCTCGCGTCTTCTGGAGAGACCTTGTAGCTTGTTTTGGATCCTCCTGTTGTGGGGTTCACGAAATGTCCAATTCTTGGGAACTGTTTCGGGTTGCCTCTTTCAAACTCTGCTGGTTCTTGTTCCGTAATATACATCTTGCACTCGAAATTTCTTCTTCCCATGTGTTATCACCTTCTGGTTATATACTTTTTATCCTTTCTATGATAGTGGGTTCCAGCGTTGTCGGGCTTCCATATCTTCATTTCCATCTATATCCTCACATGACGAATCCGATCCACCGCTATTCCTTTCCATACCTAGGCAATTTTATGGCCGCACTTGCTGGGTTGGCACTTTCAAACTCTGCTACTTCTTGTTCCGTGATATACATCTTGAATTCAAAACTTCTGTCATCTACAATTCCACCACAGATTCCTCGAACTCATAATATTCATTCTACCACGGTTCACAAATGTTTCAAAGTATCTGTCACTGCGTTCCATCCCCACTAACTTCCTATTGTTCCTAATATACATTGGTTATGCTCTTACTAGTGACAACTGAACACAATCATACAAAATAGTTGGCATCCGGCCCTTCGCAATATACAAATTGACTACCTGGTTCACATCGTGTACTCAAAATTTCCGTGATCTACAATTCCACCACGGACTCCTTAGTCCTTTTTCCCTTTTCTTCTTCTTGTGTATTATGGATTTCTGGTTATATAATTAGTCTCCTTTCTATGATCGCGATTTCCAGCGTTAGCGGGATGACATATCTTTATCTCCATCTATATAATCACATGGTGAATCCGACCGACTATTGTTTCTTTCCATACTTAGCCAATTTTAGGCGGTTTCAAACTCTACTGCTTCTTGTTCCGTGATGTACATCTTGCACTCAAAACTTTTGTGCTCTACAATTCCACTGCAGACTCCACAAACTCATAAGCTTCACGCTACCATGGTTCACAAATTTTTCAAAGTATCTGTCGATGCCTTCCATCCCCACTAACTTCTTGTCCTTCCTAATATACATTGGTTATGCTCTTACTAGTGACTCTTTCAAGTGGCAACTACATACACTGATACAAAATAGTTTGCATCTGCCCCTCGAAAATATACAAATTGACTATCGGGTTCCGACATCGTTCCCTCTTCTGTGTTACAGATTATGCATTGAAATGTTCCGAATGATATAATTTGACCGTTGGGGCCTCGCGTCTTCTGGGGAGACCTTGTTAGTCTATTTTGGATCCTCGTGTTGATGGGTTCACGAAATCTCCAATTCTTAGTCATTGTTTCAGGTTGTTGCATTCAGACTCTGCTGCTTCTTCTTCTGTGATATACATATTGCATTCAAAATTTCCATGATTTACAATTCCATCGCGGAATCCTTAGTCATTTTTCCCTTTTCTTCTTCCCATGTATTATCGCTTTGTTGTTATATACTTACTTGCTTTTCTATGATCGCGGGTTCCAGTGTTGGTGGGCTGAAATATATTTATCTCCATCTATATCCTCACATGACGAATCCAACCAACCACTTTTCCTTTCCATACTTAGCCAATTTTATGGCCATAGTTGTCGGGTTGGCATTTTCCAACTCTGATGCTTCTTGTTCCGTGCTATACATCGTGCACTCAAAACTTCTGTGATCTACAATTCCACCCTGGACTCCTCGAACTCACAAGATTCACTCTACTACGACTCACAAATGTTTCAAACTATCTGTCGTTTCCTTCCATCGCCACTAACTTCCTTTCCTTCCTGATATACATTAGTTATGCTCTTACTAGTGATATACAAATTGTCCTCTGGACTCTCCTACCATACCCTCTTCGGTGTTACGCATATTGCACTCAAAAACTTTTTAGACATACAATTTGACCCTCACGCCCTCACCTACAATGGTTGTACATTCTAACCCTATTTTGAAGCTACTTTTTCTCGTGCCACTGACCTCCGTACTTTCTTAGTATGAAATTAGAAACCTTTCATGGTAACATCTCATCATGTAGGAACCGTCAACATTGTCATTAATGAGCAAACCACTAGAGGAGATCTCCCATTATTACACATTAAACCAAGATCTACATAGAGTTATTTTTTCCCTTCCGATTGTTCATCTCGAACACGCGTCGTCGTGTTGGCCCGTTCAAGAAATCTAGAATGCTTAATCGCTCATTTTCGTATCCACCATGTTCTCATTTCTATGTATGCAATTACTAGTGTTTAATGTTAAGAGCGCATCATGCAACACCGGTCCAAATTGTCATTAATGAATGAAATTCTTGACGAGATCTCCCATTCACATGCATTGAACCAAGATTTGCACAAGTTTATATTATCCCTTCCAACTTTTCATTTCATTCATCGTCTAGAGGAAACAAACGTTCTTGTAGACTTATGGTAGCAAGTCTACAACAATTTTGTGGAGATACAATAAATATCTTCGGACATGAGGACTAGAACTTCGAGTGGTCCAGGGCATACTTTTACTATTCATCCCATTTCGTCCAGAAGGAAGTGATTTGGAGCTCTGGAATCGCTCGTGCAGGCTACGTCCCTGAGGTTTTTGACTATAAGGAGGTGGTCTCTTGGTGCACTGAAAAATATATTCCAAGCCAAATAATTATTCCACTGTGCAACCATTCTCATGTTTCTTTGTCACCTCAGGTCTTCTGCAAGATGTTAAAATTGTCGGAGCCAACATTGACGTTCAGAGGACAAGACTGCAAGAAGTTCCTATAAAAACATGACAATGGCTTGGAAATATTAGTTGAGTTCCTCTAATACCTGACAACAATTCCTGAAGATATCACAAAGTTGCAGGTAAGTTCCTTTAGAAATCCATTCTGGGATATTGCTTGGCTGTTTACAAGAATAACAGGACAGGCATCCACGACAAGAATTTCCCATATATTTATTTATATTTTGTACTTCACAGTCAAGGAACAATTCATTTTCGATTAGGGGAAGCTAATTTCGATTGAGATCTGTTCCCATTTGTCACGATTCAAAGAATCGAATAAATTTTATATGTCATTGTACTTGATTTTCACAATAGTGCATTGTTGTCAATTTCCAAAACTTTCTCTTTCTAATAAAATAAATCGTGGATTCGATCTAGTAACATTCTGGTACCAGGCCCTGTGGAGGCACAAGGCCTCCCATTGTTTTTATGAAGTTTTTAATGGATTTGTCTCAGTTTTCAAAGATTTATTGTTGGGGAAGGATGCTCCATGGATGTCTGGCCAGACAAGCAGGTTTTTGAACAGGAAGGGCACACTTGAACAAAAGGAAAATTATAGTGTACTCATGGTCTTTGGCTCCAAGGAAACTCTTGCTTTCCTTCCATGCCACATCATGGAAAAGATGTTTGTTGCAGAAATAGAAAGGCAATACAACCACTGGTTTCATTTTTTCCATGAAAAGAAAAAAAAAAATAGTTCATACCTCTACCTTGGAAAGTCGAAGACTGTGTCTCTAGAAACATCAACAAGATTGACGAATTTTCCGGCCATTTCAAGAAATTGAACTTAATGTATGCTAAAAGGATAAAAGGGTTAGGCCCTGATGGGATTTTTCGAGAACATTTACTGGCAATTGGCTTTAAGAACTCTTTTATCCATAGATACCTCATTGAAGACAGGGATAGTGATGACAACAATCCTGCTTCTGGCGATTGCGATGCACACACATTGCAAAGTGTAACTGAATTGTACAGACAACAGGGAAAAGTATCCAATGAGAAGAGTGCCCAGTCCCCCGCTAGCACTCCCAAGAGAACGACATCACAGAGCATCGCTTCAAAGACCCACCCCAGTAAGAAAGCAACCCATAAATCTTGGAACAGAGGAGGAGATAAGAACCCTCCTCGCATGAAAATTTATAGTTCTGACAAAATTCCACTGACGAAGAAGATAAAAAACAATGCAGGGCAGACCGACGAACCCAAAATTGAAAGTGAACAGGTGCAACTTGAAATTGAAACTGAGCACATGCACAAAATTGGGTCGTCCGCAGTGGAAATAGTTGAGACCGAAAGTTTTGACGAAGATGAATCCTTCGTATTCCAGAGCATTGTTTTTGATAGCCAATCTAAAAGTATGGTCATTGAAAAGAGAGATGTAGCAAACAGGAAAGGAAAATCTCGCACAAAGATTAACTTTAGGGAAATGCGGCCGTACCAAATATCCCTATTTCACCAAGTAACCGATGATTCTCTTCATGATTCGATTGGAGGAATTGAAGCGGAAAATGCCAGAGTGAAAGAACGCCTCAACGAATTTGAGCAGGCTTTCATTGCAACCCCAGAATTTGCTAGTCCTTTAGCAAAAAATGTGCCTTCTACCACTGTAGCCAAGATGAAAGTTTCCTCTACCCTCCTTGCATGCTCTATATCCCTTGTAGACAATAACATCAACAAAAGAATGCAGCTAGTCGCTGAAGCCTGGGAAACATCGCAAAATTTAGTTTCCTTCGGAAATAAGGCAAATGATTTGCTCGAACATTTGGAGGCGAGTTTAAAAAATGATCAGCGTTTCTATGAAGAGGTGCTGACCCATTTTTCAACTATGCCGTCAACACATCATAACTGAAAAGAAGACAAGATAAACTCCCCTCCCCAAAGAGGACCAAAAAAGTAAAAGCATGCTGGAAAAAGAAAGTTGACAACCTGGAGCTCATTGTCGAATCATCTAAACAAGCCATATCAGAAAAGAAAGTTTTATTCACAAGCCTTATCCAAATAGAATTGGTCGGAAGTACCAACGAGGTTCAAGACCCAAACTTAATTCTCAAATGCTTGTCAATAACCAAATAAACCTTCCATGAAAAACTTGATATTTTAAAGGGGTTATCTTTCGAAAACTTTTACGGCATAGCTGAACATTTGTCTAGATGAGATCGAGCATTGGGTACTGGACTATGCGGCATAAAATGAAGAAATTGAATAGAGTCTACATAGTATTTCAATGGATCTAAGGAAATTAGAAAATGACCTTTACGACATATAAATCCAGGATGAAATCAACATGGCTCCCATGAGAAGCTACATCGAAGAATGGTTCCAACAGAGAATGGACAACCTCGTCTAGGAAGGGCAATAGCTAGTCGACAGGACTCCACTGACCATAGACCACAGCAACAAAAACACATCGGCTTCATAGTAAGTCTATACTAGCATCTTCTTTTATTTATCAATCCAGTTTAAGTCTATAATGTTATCTTCTTTTCTCTATCAATCCAGTTATTACCTCTTTAAATAGAAAACTGTAACCAAAGACTCATAACTTCCAATTTTTTCTTTTCAGGTCTTCCTCTCTACCGTCCCCTACTTCTTCTTTAGACATTCCTGATTCTTGTACCTATTTCTTTTTATGGTCCGCAGGAGCCCCAATCCCAGTGTATATGACAAACGCATTTAAATTTCCAGAAATGTGTAACAGACGTTATTAATTTTTGATAAATTTCCGCGAATCTATGTAACAGACATTATTACTATTCTATTGTATGCTAAACTTTGTGTGTCCAAGAACCTTTTAAATGTTTTTGCACCACATTGTTACTATTCTATAGAATACTAAATTTATGGTGAGCCTTTCTTGTAGGACGTTGTTAATATTCTATTGTGTGCTAAATTTATGGTGTCCAGGAACCTATAATTTGATAAATTTCAATTTCTTCTCTGTCCACGAGCCCTTGTTTTAAAGCAAACTAATATGTAACAAACTATTTTTTTTTCATATATTCCAAATAAAACTATTATTTTGTCTCCTTATATATTTATGTGCTCATACATTTTTATCTTAAGCTATGCTGAATCTGAAGACATTCTGTTTATTTTATTTCAATTCTCTTTTTTTTACGCATATTTTTTCCAGCTTGGTCATTTTCAAAATTAAATATGCGATAAATCAGTCACTCAAATTTGAGATATCATATTTGACACACACACACACACACACACATATGTGTTTCTTTAAATTTCTAGGAATATGTAACACGTTTTATTATTTTTTTATATAAATGTCAAAAAATTGTCTTCACTACTTTTTTTCTACTCACATATATAGAGAGTATGTCATTTCTTGCATCTTTACCTTAAAATTCAAATAGTCTGCAAATCTGCTTGTCAATTTGTATATCGCGGAACTCTGGGTGCTCTTTGTAGGCCACAAAACAACAAAGGCCCAATTTTCAGCCCGCCAACCTGAGAACCAGCGATCCAAAAACTGGCTAAGTATGGAATGAGGGCTCCGTGCATGCTCTATAAAATCTCATTGCCATACTTTATAAAAGTACATATTTCGTATGTATAAAATTAAATATCCACTTTATAAAATTACATATTTGGTATGTATAATTTATGCTGTCTAGGAACCTATAATTTGATAAATTTCAATTTCTTCTGTTCAGGAGCCCTTGTTTTAAAGAAAACTAATTCGGGAATGCTATTTTTTTTTTCTTTTGTCCACGAACCTATGTAACAGACCTTACTACTATTTTTTTTTTGTTTTTTGTCCACGAACGTATGTAAAGAAAATTAATTTGGGAATGTTAAATGTTTTGGACACAAGGCCCTTAAAATTCAAATAGTTTGCAAGCCTGATTGTCAATTTGTATATCGCGGAACTCTGGGTTCTATTTGTAGGGAACATAACAATAGAAGCCCAATTTTCAGCCTGACAACCTGCGATCCAAAAAATGGCTAAGTATAGAATGACAACTCCGTGCATGCTCTATAAAATCTCATCTCCATACTTTATAAAAGTACATATTTCATATGTATAAAAGTAAATATCTACTTTATAAAATTACATATTTGGTATGTATAATTTATGTTGTCCAGGAACCTATAATTTGATAAATTTCAATTTATTTTCTGTTCAGGAGCCCTTGTTTTAAAGAAAACTAATTCGAAAATGCTATTTTTTTTGTGATTTTGTCCATGAACCTATGTAACAAACGTTACTCTATTTTTTTTTTTTTGTCCACGAACGTATGTAAAACATATGTAAAGAAAACTACTTCAGGAATTCTCTTCAACTTCCTACCCACATATTTGTACTAGGTCACATTTATTCCCATTCCAACCTGGCAGGGACTACACTACCATGCAACACTTGCTTTTATTGTTAAGCTCCACTAATAGAGTTTCACTCATTGTATTATTAAGATTTATTACTAAAGTTGCACATACAATAATAGGAGGATTTGAACATAAAACATAATAAATCAAGAAATAAAAATTGAGATTTTAAAGATTACAAAGTTATAGATATAATATAAATAGAAGATATAACATAGAGATGCATGAAAATTCAACGAATAAAGAATTGTAACTAATTTATAAGAAATCGTAGATAATGCACAATAACTCGTTTAAATCTCATGGCTCCTATTAAAATTTACATCTCCAAAAACTACAAAATACCAAAAAAGTGCATCTAATATAAACCATGTTTTCATCATTTTTATTCAAATCCATATGCAAAGTATACTAATGACTCTGGTATCACATATATCATGGCATTCTCACTTAGGAAAACATGTCCCACACAATAAAATAAGTCAAAATCACTTCATCGCAAGATGTATCAAACCTACAAAATTATATTGCAAACTTCATAAGCAATGTCTAACAAGTGTTGCATGGCAGTGCAGTCCCTGTCGGGTTGGAATGAGAATAAATGCACAGGGATGGGGGAATAAGTAGCGAAGAAAATAGAAACTGTAGTGGAGATGTGGCAAGCAACATGCAACACAGATGGTATCCATACAGGAAATGACACGCGGCTCCTAAAGAAATTCTGGCATCGAAACCATTTAGTTTTTTAAAGTATTTTCATTCTAATTATACTGTGTTTTGCATAATCCATATTGATTTTATTTTTACCAGTAGTCTGACTTGCCATGTTCGAAATTTTCGTTCCTACATTGCATGTTTTATCTCTTCAATGTATTTATGAAATTCATTCATAATGATTTCCGTAACAATTTTCATAGTCATTTATTTAAATCGATCATTTGGCTTGTGTGTCTCTATATGTGTTAGGATAAATAAAGTTATATGCAATGGCAAAGAAACAAATATTTTTTTTTTGAATCCTACTATGTTCTTATAGATGTGGTACTCATTTATAAGTTTTACCTATGGTGTGTATAGTTCAAATGTGGGACTTAGAGAATATTCATCATAATGACTTAAAGCAATACAAAACGATAGAAAATGTTTTTTGTTTTTTTTTGAAATAAAGGTTCATGGAAAATAGGACCAAGAATCACACACATTAAACATTCAAATTAAATAAAAACAATATTTTGACATTCAACATAGTTGAAGATAAAAATTTACGAGGACATAAATATAAAAGAAGATAAAAACAATTTTCTTTGAAATATATCAAGAAAATAATATTGTTTGTTACATATTCATGGAAATTTAAATGCATTTGTCATATAGATTGGGATTGGGGCTCCCGTGGACCATAAAATAAATATGTACAATAAATTGGACTGTAGAAAGAAGAAGTGGGCGAGGGTAGAGAGAAATATCTGAAAAGAAAAAATTGGAAGGTATCAGTTTTTAGTTAGACATTTCTATTTAAAGAGGTGGAATAATTGGATTGATAAACAAAGAAGGATGTGATCAGTATAGACTTAAACTGATGGTATATATCTCTCCCTTTTCTATTTGCTTGGTGATTCCTTTTTATTGCTGTCGTCGACGACTAATGGAATCGTGCCAACTACCTATTTCCCTTCGTCGGTGAGCTTGTCGATTGCCCTTTGGAGCCATTCTTCAATGTAGCCTCTCATGGGGGGCACGTTGATCTCATCCTTAATTTTTATGTTAAAAATCTCCTTTTCTAATTCCCTTAGATCGATAGAAAGATTACGTAGAGCTTGATCAATTTCTTCATTTTTTACCAAATAGTCGACTAGCCAGTTGTCCACGTCATCTTCACCATATTCAATGATGTTGTAAAAATTTTCTAAAGACAACCCCTTAAAAATATCAACTTGTTCATTGAAGGCTTGCTTGGTTAAGGGAAAAGAGTTGACTATTAAGTTGGGGTCTTGGACCTCATTGGTACTTTTGACTAAGTCTTATTCAATTAGCTTTTTGAATAATTCTTCTTTCTTTGATATGGCTTGTTCACGTGATTGGACAATGAGATGTAGGTTCTTCACTTTCTCTTTCCAGCATGCATTTAATTAAGTGATCTAGTTTGGGTAGGAGAGATCTTCTTGTCTTCTTCTCATATTTGTCATGTTGTTGACATGGACGCCAAAAGGGATGATCATGTCTATATAGAAATGTTCTTCATTTGTTAAATCTGCCTGCAAATGTTCGTGCAAAGCATGTGCCCTCATTTCCAAGGGAAGCCATACTTTGTGATGTTTTCCAGGCCTGAGTAATCAACTCCATTCTTTTCTTGATATTCTTCTCCACATAGCCTCTACACGATGTGAGGACGTTGTAGGATCCTTTTAACTTGGCTACAAGGGTGGCATGCATGGTTATTGTTAAAGGACTGGCAATAATGGCATAGGAAGCAAAGCTTCCTCCAATTCCTTGACTCGGTCTTTCAGTCTGGAATTCTTGGCCTCAATGCCTCCAATGGGATCATCAATAGAATATCTGGTTGCTCGGTGAAGTCAGGAGATTTGGGACGACCACATGTTCCTAAGGTTAATCTCTGAACGATATTTCCCTTTATTATTTCTTATATCTCTCTTTTCAATAATTAAATTTTTAGACTTGTTGTCAAAAACAACGCTCTAGAATACGAAGGATTCATCTTCATCAAAAATTTCGGTCTTATCTATTTCCATTGGGGAATATGTTGGGTCGCATCCCCAGAATGATGAATGTTGTGGAACACGCTATCCAGATCAGTCTCAAGTTCCATGTCTTCAATTTCAATTTTGGGCTATTCCGCTTGCCCTACAAATTTTCTTCTCTTCTTCTTTATGGGAAGCTTGTGAGGACTATCAATTTTAGCGTGAGTAGGGTTATTATATCCTCCTCCATTTTAAGAATTCTGGGTCACTTTCTTAGTGTGGTGGGCCATTGGAGTGATTCTCTGGGATGTCGTACTCTTGGGAGTGGTAATCAGGGATTGAACACTATTCTCACTAGAGATTTTCTGTAACACACCCGACCCATGAGTGGCTTTCATGGGGATGGGGCCTCAAAATTCCATTATCCTTAAGTGATTGAATCCTTCATTCGGGGTCTCTACCATACTCTGCTCACCCAGAGTTCTCCCACCATAGTATCCGTGCTCAAAACCGAGCCCAGAATCGACGGATATATTTCTCTGAAGTTATTCGAACATTCATTGGTTGAGGGCCATGTGGCGCCCACCTTACACGTTCTATTTCCAAGTTCCTTCCTCCACAGTGGAAGGCCATACACAGTCCGATCCCATGACTGGAATTACTCTCTTTTTCCTATGTCAGCTTTAGAGGAACTCGACATTTTGGTGATTCACGCCTCTTTACTGTCTACACATGAGACCACCCGGAGTTACGAACTTTCAAAGTACCGTAAACTCACAACGTGGCTCCTGCCTTCAGACCGTTCAGTCTCTCTACTATACTACATTCCAGATCCTCCAGAGTCCTGAAGCCCTAGAGTCTCGGAATCTCGGTCATTTCACCAACCACGTTGGCTAGGAGAACACGTATTAGGAACTGACACATAGGAGGGGCCAGGGTGACATGGGGCACGTCAAGCTAGGGTCCACGTCACCCTGGTGATGTCACTGCATGATGTCACCCCGGACTAATAGGCTTCTAACATTTCCTAGATATAATGGTCGAGATCTGTCCACGTAGATTTATAGATATATAGTTTTGGTTACCTCGGGGATTCGGTGTTCGAGAGTGTTGTGATGCAACCTTCTCTTATCTCCCGAAGTGACGAACCTCCGAACTAAAGGGGCTAGTGCCACATGTCCCTGGTAAATCGACCGCTAGGAAATAAATTGAAGGGTCTCTCAATCTATGGCTCTAGGCCCTTCGTGGCTCCGATCTTCAAGGTTTTGGATCCCGGTTTAGCTGGTAGGATAGGTCCACCTAACCCCTAGGGAACCGCCTAACTCCGTTCAAACTTACAGGAAATCGAGTCTCCCGGTTACTTTCGTCGAGTATAAGGGTGGTAAGGTCAAACATACTCTAAAGTCCTAGACTTCTGGAGCTCCGAACCCAGAAGGACTTAGCTTCCATAGGATTAGCCCAAGGTTCTTAGGTATTGGTCATATGGGTCCTCTTGAACGGGTCTCATCTACTCGTCTTCCAAACGAAGAGACCTCCTCTTTTCAAGGCTTGAGCTTCACTATTCTTCCTGAGATTTATCATGAAATGGTTAAGGACTTGGGCCTGGAACCCCGATCGCATGACAAGGAGTCTGAAAGAGGTATCCTCTCATATGGACATGTTCAAGTCAACACGATATCTCCTATCTCGTTCATATTACAAGCTTATGCCCCAGGAAGACTCAGGAGCTAAGCTAGGCATACAGGCTATCAGTCAGAAGTGTAAGTTCACAAAGAGATGAAGGCATACACATATCATAACCATTCCACACAGAATCCATTTATAAGTACACATATGTATAGATCCAAGCATTCATCCATTATTCTAGTTCAATACATAAAATAGTGAAAATACTTATCAGAACTAGATAACGTGAAGCGACTACTGAAAGGGGTGCCCATTTCCACCCAACCATAGGATCAATCACTCCTAAAAGATTTATGAATAGCCACCCCCAAGCTAGACCATGATGCTTTGTGATGGAATCCTTTCTTTCGTCTCAATGACAGTAGGGACAAAGGTTACTCTCCTCCTCCCGCACGATCTTGGCAACAATTTACACGATACCAATCAAGGAGGACCAACCCTGTTTATCATCTTGTATCATCACCCTGCTAGCCATCTCCCTGTGAACAGAACACTCATTTCTCAGTTCTTCCTTGAACCCAAGAGCTTAACCTATCATCTCTACACTCTTCGCAGGTCTTCCTCTGCCCACCACACCTTCCTTTCTTTCCTTCTTCAACAAGATTGTGTGTGGCCTAAATTCCTAGTATGTGGTCAGGTCTGAAAGACTTACATATGGATTCTCTGCCCCATCCCCTCATTAACTCTTGAGGAGGTATTCCCACCTACCATCCTGACTGTAATTCATTTCTGGGTCAAAGGACTGTTATGGTCCTGAGCTATTAAATCCAGTAAGGTACTAGTTTGGTGAAGTTTAACGCAACCATTCCTGGTCCCCTTCACCATCTCTTTCATAGTATTCGAGGTATCTCTTAGTACACCCCCCCTTTCCAACAGTCATGCAACACTTATCCATTTATTAGTAAATAATAGAATTTACATTCATTGACCTTTTATACAAAGTTCCATCCAATCAAATATTCACACATATTGAGTTTTCCATAGTCTCTTGGCTAATATAGTTATATTTACAAACTGGGGGAAACATGGTGTTACAATTCCCTCCCCATTAAAGGAACATCATCCTCAATGTTCTATCCGTTGACATGCTATGTATATACAGAAGTGAACAAAAATGGATATGCATGTCTCATGGCATCCTCCATTTTTCACGTAGCCTCATTTGGGCCAAAATGTTTCCACTTCACCTTCACCTGTGCAATGGTTTGGTTCTTGAGTGGGGTTTCCTTCCTGTCTAGTATGCATTGAGGTTATAGCAGGAATTATCCCTTTGGCTCCACTTGGATTACAGACGAGTCAATTATATGATTAGAATCATCTACATATTTCTTCAATAATGAAACATGGAAAACATTATGTGCCTTTACTGAGGGAGTGTTAGCCTATAGGCTACATGTCCCACTCTATCTAAGACCTCAAAGGGTCCACAATACCGAGGAACTAGTTTGGCACAAGCCCCCATTCTTATGGAACTCTTCCTGGGCATAACTCTGAGATAGACATGGTCTCCCGCCTTGAACTCTCTGGGATTTCTCTTTCTATCGGCGTAACTCTTCTGTCTATCCTGAGAAATTTTCATATTTTGCTTTATCTACTTGTTTTTCCATTTCCTTTAGCATGTCAGGTCCGATTGTAATTATATCCACTGGATTAATCCAACTGAATGGAGTCTTGCACTGTCTACCATAGAGGGCTTCGAAAGGGCTCATATTCAGTGACTCTTGACAACCATTGTTGTAGGAAAATTCTACCAGTGGCAGGTAGTCTTCCCACTTCTTAGGTTGATGCATTACATGCATTCTTAGCATGTCTTCTAATATTTGGTTCACTTTTTTTGTCTGTCCATCAGTTTGAGGGTGATAGGCTGTGCTAAACTACAATTTAGTCTCAAAACCAGCCATCAAGGATCTCCAAAAGCTTGAAGTGAATTTTGTGTCTCTGTCAGATACAATACCCCTAGGCATGCCATGCAGTCTGAATATCTCCTTCATGAATATGTTGGCAATATATATTGCCTTTCAATTCAAATTGACAAGTACGAGGTGAGAAGACTTGCTTAATTTTTCCACCACTACCATGATGGCATCATTCTGCTTGGCCAATTTTGGTAATTTGGTGATGGAATCCATGGAGATGGTTTCCCACTTCCATTTGGGAATTGGTAGAGGTTGTAACAACCCTGCTGGGTGTTGTTGTTCTGGCTTAACTTGTTGGCACTCTAGACACTTAGTTAGATAGTTAGCTATGTCCTTTTTCAATCCGGGCAAATAGAATTGTTTCATAGTGGATGTGATAATTTTATGATATCCTAGGTGACCAGTATATGGTATCTTGTGCAATTCGTCCATTATGAACCTCTTCAATTCGTCACAACTTGGGATATAAAATTTGTTTCTATAAGTCAATAGACCTTCGTCCATCATCTGATATCCTTGATACTTTAACCCTGTGTGATCTTGCTTTAGGTATGATGTCATGGTATTGAAGAATGGATATGTTTCTTGTGCATTCCTGACTCTTTCCTAGATATCTGTTTTACAGGTGCTCACTGCTGCCAGGTGAATTTTTTTCACACTTCTGCTAAGGGCATCGACCACCCTATTTTCCTTTCCTTTGATGTGTTTGATTTCAAAATCAAACTCACTAAGGAGATCCATCCACCTAGCTTGTCTAGCACTGGAATTTGGTTGATCAAACAGGTGCCTCAATCCAAAGTGGTCTGTCATAAGTACAAATCTTCTACCTAGGAGGTAATGCCTCCACAATTTTAAAGCATGCACTATGGAAACCAACTCTAGATCATGGGTCACATAATTGATTTCATTCTCATTCAATTTTATGGATTCGTAGAAAATTACATGTCCTTCTTGCATAAGGAATCCTCCTAGTCCTTCCTTGCAGGCATCTGTACACACGAGGAAGTCATTATCAGGGTCTGCAATTTTCAACATGGGTGCATGGGTCAGAAGGTATTTTAGTGTCTAAAATCTTTCTTCACATTCTGATGTCCAAGTGAATTTAACCCCCTTTTTCTGAAGGGCAATGATTGGACATCCAATCTTGGAATATCCTTTTATGAACTTTCTATAGTATCCTTATAAGCCCATAAAGGATCCGATATCATATACATCCTTTGGGGTAGGCCATTCCACAATAGATCTGATCTTGTCAAGGTCTATTGCAACTCCTTCTTTAGAAATAACATGGCCTAAGTAATGGACTTGCTTCTGGAAAAAGTCAAACTTTCTAAACTTAGCGTAGAGTTGATTCTCTCTTGGTAATTGGAGTACAAGTCTAATATGTTCTTCATGCTCCTCTCTGTTCTTGGAGTATATTAAGATATAATCAATGAAAACCAAAACAAATCTTTCTAGGAATTTGTTGAGTACATTATTCATCAAGCACATAAAAGTGGCGGGGGCATTGGTTAATCCAAATGGCACCACCACAAATTCATAATGACCATATATGGTCCTGAAGGATGTTTTGTGGATGTCTTCATCCTTGATTCGAACTTGATGGTACCCAGACCTTAAGTCAATCTTTGAGAAAATGGAAGCACCCCCTAATTGGTCGAACAAGTCATCAATTCTTGGTAAGGGGTACTTGTTATTTATGGTTGTCTTATAGAGTGTCCTATAATCTATGCACAGTCGAAGTGTGCCATCTTTCTTCTTCACAAACAATACTGGTGCTCCCCATGGGGACACACTACACCAGATGTATCCTTTTTTAATCATTTTCTTTAGTTGTAGCTTGAGATCAACTATCTTGGTGTACTCATCCTATAGGGTGTCCTAGACATTGGCACTGCTCCTATCACAAGTTCTATCGAGAAGTCAGTGTCTCTTCTAGGAACACGTCTCTATAATATCTTAATATGGGGAGGTCCTCTAGGTTCGGTCTGTCATCCTCAACAGATTCCAACACCTGTACTGCATATAGAGGAGATCCATTTCTGCAATACTTTTTCATTTGAAGGGATGATATTCATCTCACTGAGACAGGCTTCTGGATCCCTTCAAGGGTTATCTTTTTCCCTTCTTCATTTACACATTCTAACGTTTTATGGTAACAATCCAACTTAGTTTTATATGCATCTAAGTAGTCCATACCAATCAACAGGTCATAAGATCCTAGGGGAAGTATGTTAAGGGTAGCTTGGGTAGGAAATCCATCTATAATGAATTGGCAAGCTGGTATGACCTCTGCTACTTTTCTTTTGGTGCCAATGGCTAGTTGTACTAACCATGGATTAACATGCCTAACTGGTTGCATTTTACACTTATCAACAGTCTGAGGGGCCACATAACTCAAATTAGAACTAGGGTCAATTAAAATAGAAACTAGATGGTGGGCGATCGTACCTTCCATCTCCACCATTGAAGCTTGGTGGTTGGCTTGTTTATTATCCATGACTGCATAAATATGCAGCATACTCCTAGCCACATCATCGACGGTGGTAGATTCTTGGATGTTTTAAACTCTCCTATTGTTCTATTGTCTATGTGGACAGTCCCTCAATAGATGTTCTTCTCCACAACCCCAACATTTCAACGGTTCCTTCTTTGGGTTATCGGTGTTTCATGGGGTTGATCCAAAAGGATTATTTCCACTCTGGGAGGGGAAATTTTGTTGATATACACTTCTAGTAGGAAGTATTATCCTAGATTCCTTCCTATAGTTCTTAAATATTGAGGATTTGAACCCCTTTTTATTGAATCCTGAACTGCTCTTCTTATTCCAATCCTCGTGAGGTTCTGTCTGACTCCCGACCTATTCATAACAATACCTTTCCTTCTAGATAGTGTCTTCTAAGGTCTTTGGCTCATCAAACTCAATCCTGTTCTATTATGTCTGAGGTAAACCACTAATAAATCATTGCACTTTTACCTTTTCATCCTTTATGTAGGGTACATACCTCAGCAACTCAAGGAATTTATTGACATATTCCTCTATGATCATTTGTCCCAGCTTGAGTTCATAGAACTCCTTAGTCTTCCCGTCAAAGTATTTCTCTGATAAATACTTCTTCTTGAAGTGTTTCTTAAATTGTTTCCATGATAATTCCTCTTCATGGATTCCTTTCACATTCTGAATATCTTCCCACCAAATGGAGGCATTTCCATTCAGTTTGGCGACAACTATTTGAGCCTTCAAGTTTCGAAGTAGTCATGGACTCTGAAGTACTTCTTTAAACCAAGCAGCCAAGCTTATGCCTCTTCCCATTTCTCAATATCTCCATTGAAAGAGGGGGGTTTGTATTTCTTGAATTCTTCAGGGTCATGACTTTTGGAATGCTTTCGCTTCTTCCCTTTCCTTTGAGAATGTGAGCTAGTTTTTCTACTAGAAGATCCCTCTGAGTTTCCAGTTTCCTTTCCAGAGGACTCTCCTGATGAGTGTCCCCTGTCTCCAGGTTGGACCTTCCTCGAGGTACTTCTCCTAGTGTGGCCACTTATGAGACCACATTTTCGTATCTCAGGTGGACTCCAAATTCTCTTCATATGTCATCGGTCCACATGACTGGTTGCAGGTCCATGATGCAACTGTCTCTGTATGCCAGATAAGCTCTGCAACAAGAATGCATTAATTTTTATTTTATTTTCTTTCTCTTATATCAATCTCTTATTGTCAGCCTTGCAACTATGTAATTCATACATGAGGCTCCTTATAGTTTCATCCAGATCTGAAGGGGTTTACACCGCCCTCCTCTTGTCTGATTCTTCATCTCTATTGTGGGAGCCATCCCCCACTTCGTGGCACATCACCATCCTTTATGCTTGTAGTTTCCCGTAGTTCACTGACTGCTTGAGTGCTGACAAATTTTTTTTTGTTAGCTAACAATCTATTAGTTCATGAAAACCACATAGTCATATTTCTTAAATACACACATACAGTAGAAACATTTCATTATTTTCTTCAGTAATGGTTTAACCAGACTCTTTAGGGAAGAGGTAAGGTAGGGAGTCACCCTTAATGTTGTTTTAAATATGGTTTTTACGCAACTCGTTCATGAGCCCAAGCAGGCCAAGTGATGTAACCATGCTCTGATACCAATTTGTAACACACCCGACCCCTGAGTGGCTTTCCTGGGGATGGGGCCTCAAAATTATGTTCTGCTTAAGTGATCAAATCCTTCATTCAGGGTCTCTACCATACTCTTCTCTCCCAAAGTTCTCCCACCACGGTCTCCATGCTCAAAACCGAGCCCATAACCGGAAGATATGTTTCTCCAAAGTTATTCAGGCATTCATTGGTTGAGGGCCATGTGGCATCCATGTGGGTCCACATTACACGTACTACTTCCAAGTTCCTTCCTCCACAGTGGAAGACCATCCATAGTCTGATCCCATGACTATAATTACTCTCTTTCTCCTATGTCAATTGTGGAGGAATTTGGTGTTTCGACGCTTCACGTGTCTTTACTGTCTACGCACGAGACCACCCAAAGTTCCAAACTTCCTAAGTTCCATAAACTCACCACGTGGCTCCAGCCTTCAGACCGTTCGATCTCTCTACTATACTACATCCTAGATCCTTTAGAGGCCTGAAGCCCCAGACTCCAAGAGTCCTGTCCATTTCACCAACCATGTTGGCTAGGTGGACACGTATCAGGAACTGACACATAGGAGGGGTCAGGGTGACATGGGGAACGTCAATTTGGGGTCCACGTCACCCTGGGTGATATCACTGCACCATGTCACCTCAGACTAAGAGGATTCTAACATTCCCTAGATCTCACGGTTGAGATCCAACCACGTATATTTATAGATCTACAGTTCTGGTTACCTCAGGGATTCAATGTTTGGGAGTGTTGCGATGCAACCTTCTCTTATCTCCTGAAGTGTCGACCTCCGAACTAAAGGGGCTAGCACCATGCGTCCTTAGTAAATCAACGACTAGGAAAGAACCTGAAGGGTCTCTCAATCTATGGGTCTGGGCCCTTTGCGGCTCTGACCTTTGGGGTTTTGGATCTCGGTTTAGCTGGTAGGATAGGTCCACCTAACCCCTGGGGAATCGCCTAACGTCGGTCAACCTTACGGGAAACCGAGTCTCCCAGTTACCTTCGGCTAGTATAAGGCTGGTAAGGTTGGACATACTCTGAAGTCTCGAACTTATGGAGCTTCAAACCCATGATTAATTAGCTAGTGTAGGCTTAGCCCAAGGTTCCTAGGTATTGTTCATATGGGTCCTCTCAAACGAGTCTCGTCCGATCATCTTCCAAACAAAGAGATATCCTCTTTTCAAGGCTTGAAATTCAATATTCTTCCTGAGATTTATCATGAAATGGTTAAGGACTTGGGCCTGGAACCTCGGTCACATGACAAGGAGTCTGAAAGAGGCATCCTTTCATACAAAAATGTTCAGGTCAACACGATATCTCCTATCTCGGTCGTCTTACAAGATTATGCCCTAGGAAGCCTCGGGAGCTAAGTTGGGAATACAGACTATCAGTCAGAAGTGTAAGTTCACAAAGAAATGAAGGCATACACATATCATAACCATTCCACAAAGAATCCATTTATAAATACACATATGTATAAATACAAGCATTCATCCATTATTCTAGTTCAATACATAAAATAGGGAAAATACTTATTAGAACTAGATAACGTGAAGCGACTACTGAAAGGGGTTCCCATTTCCACCCAACCATAGGCTCAGTCACTCCTAATGGATTTACGACTAGCCACCCCTAAGCTAGACCACGATGCTCTGCAATGGAATCCTTTCTTTCGGCTCAGCGACATAAGGGACAGAGGTTACTCTCCTCCTCCCGCATGAACTTGACAATGGTTTACACGATACCAAGCAAGGAGGACCAACCCCATTTATCAGCTTGTATCATCAACTTGCTATCCATCTCCTTGCGACCAAAACAATCATTTCTTAGTTCTTCCTTGCATCCGAGAGCTTAACCTCTTGTCTCTGCACTCTTCACAGGTATTCCTCTACCCACCACACCTTCCTTTCTTACCTTCTTCAACAAGATTGTGTGTGGCTTGAATTCCCATTCTGTGGTCAGGTCTGAAATCCTTACAGATGGGTGCTCTTCCCCATCCCCTCATTAACTCTTGAGGAGCTCTTCCCACCTACCAGCCTGACTGTAATTCATTTTTTGGCCAGAAGACTATTCTGGTCCTAAGTAATTAAATCGAGTAAGGTAATGGTTTGGTGAAGGTTAACACAACCATTCCTATTCCCCTTCACCATATCTTTCATAGAATTTTTGGTCTCTATTAGTACACCCCCCCTTTCTAGAATTCATGCAAAACTTATCCATTTCTTAGTAAATAACAAAATTTACATTCATTGACCTTTTATACAAAGGTCCATCCAATCAAATATTCACACATATTGAGTTTTCCATAGTCTCTTGGATAATATAGTTATATTTACAAACTCGGGGAAACAGGGTGTTACATTTTCCCTGTTGTGTGTACAATTCAATGGTGCTTTGTAATGTCTCTAGGTTGCTAGCATCAGAAGCAGGAGTGTTGTTGTCATTGTCTTTTTCTTCGTTTAGGCATGTCTTGATAAAATAATTGTTGAAGCCAACTACTAGTAAATGTTCTAAAAAAATCCCATTAGGGTTGAACCCTTTTGTCCTTTCAACATATCTTAGGTTCAAGCTATTGAAATGGCCTATGAATTTGTCAATTTTGTTGGCGTTCCTCAACACGAAGTCCCCGACTTTCCAAGGTAGATGAATGAACTGTTTTTTTCTCTTCTCATGGAATAAATGCAACCAATAGTTGTATTGCCTTGCTATTTTTGTAACAAACATTATGTCCATAAAGTGACATGGAAGAAAAGAAAGATTTTCCTTGGAGCCAAAAATCATTATCACACTATAATTCTCCATTTGTTCAAGTGCCCCCTTCCTGTCCAAAACTTGGTTGCTTGGTCATACATGCGGGGAGCATCATTTCCTAATAATAAATCTTTGAAAACAAAGACAAAGTCATTAAAAACCTCATAAAAACAATGGGAGGTCTTGTGCCTGCACAAGGCGTAGCAGAAGGTTATTGGGTCGAATTCACAGTTTACCTTCTTGGACATAGACAATTTTGGAAACAGACAAAAATGCGCTATCTTGAAAACCAAGTAGGATGACATATAAAATTTCTTCTCCTTTTTGAATCATGACAATTCGGAACATATTTCAATGGAAATTAGCTTCCCTCAATAAAAAATGGCTTGTCCCTTGACTCTGAAATACAAAATATAAAGAACCATGCGGGAAATACTTGTTATGGGTTCTTGTCCCATTATTCTTGTAAACAACCATGTAATTTCCTGGAATGGATTTCTAAATGAACTAACCGACAAACTTGTGATATCTTCAGGAACTGTCGTCGGGTCTTCTAGGAACTCAGGAAAGAGGTCCAACCTGTTGTCATGCTTTTTTAGGAACTTCTTGGAGTCTTCTCCTCTGAAGGTCAATGTTGGCTTCGACAATCTTAACATCTTGTGGAATACCTGAGATGACAAAGAAACAAGAGAGTGGTCCCACAGTGGAATAATTATTTGGCCTGAAATATATCTCTCAGCGCACCAAGAGACCACCTCCTTATAGTCAAAAACTTCAAGGACACATCTTGCACGAGCGATTCCAAAGGCCCAAATTACTTTGTTTTGGGCGGAAGGGGATGAGTAGAAAGAGTATACCCCTGTACCACTGGAAGTTCTATTCCTCACGCCCGAAGATGTTCACTATATCTCCACAGAACTATTGTCGATATGGTTCCATAAGTTTACGAGAACGTCTGTTTTCTCTAGACGATGGTTGAAATGACCAGTTGGAGGGGATAATATAACCCTCCACAAATGTTGGTCCAATGCATGTGAATGGGAGATCTCCTCGAGACTTTTGCTCATTAATCACAATCTCTACGGGTGTTGCATGATGACCTGTTAGCATTAAATATTAGTAATTGCATACTTAGAAGTGAGAAGGTGGCGGGTACGACGAAGAGTAATTAAGGATTGGAGGTTTCGTGAACCCGCCAACCTGACGACGTGTGAAAGACATTCCATGATGCTTGAAATGAACACTCGGAAGGGATAATATAACCCTCCACAAATCTTAGTTTAATGTGTATTAATGGGAGATCTCCTCGAGCCTTTCGTTCATTAATGACAATCTTTACGGTTCCTGTATGATGAGATGTTAGCATTAAAGATTACTAATTGCATATTTAGAAATAAGATATATATATAATGTTTTTGTAAACAAGTTTTTATTATAAACAAGTGTGAAGGTGGCGGGAACGGGGAAGAGAAAGTAAGGAATGGCCAAGCATGAAAAGTGGTCGGACGGGCTTCAAAATAGGGTTACAAGGGATACTCAGGAGAGGTGAGGGCCCAAGGGTCAAATTTTATGTCTCAGAAATTTTCAGTGCAAAATGCATAAAACAGAGGAGGGCATGATGGGGTAGTCCAACGGTCAGGTTGTATATCATGGAATTTTGGGTGTTGTTTGCAGGTCACGGAAAAATGTAAGCGCAATCTTGAACTCGCCTATCCAAGAACTCGCAATAGAAAAAGTGGCTAAGTATGGAATAGGGAAACGGTCGGTCGGACTCATTTTCGCTAATATATTGAAATTTGTAATATATATCCCATTACCTGGCAAGATCTTTTCTGCATGTTTATGGACAAGTTGTGTAGGGATAGTCATTGTGACTATCACCTCGAGGCTTTTACTCATTAATGGAAATATTTATGGTTGTTGCATGGTGAGTTGTTAGCATTAAACCTTACTTATTGCATACTTGGAAAGAAGTGTGAAGGTGGCGGACACATGAAACAATGATTAGGAATTTGATATTTTGTGAACCCGCCAAGTATGGAAATCGGATGGACGGACTTCAAAATAGGGTGACAAGGGTTCCCCAGGAGACATGAGGCCCCAACAGTCAAGTTGTATGTCTCGGAACTTTTGAGTGCAAAATGTGTAACATGGAAGAGGGGATGATGTGGGAGTTCAGCAATCAATTTGTATATTGCGGAAGTCTGGGTGTTGTTTGTAGGTCACGAAACAATGGAAGTGCAATATAGAGCCTACCTACCCGAGAATCCATGGTCGAAAAAGTGGCTAGGTATGGAATGGGGAAGCGGTCGATCAGAGTCGCGATATAAAAGCATGAGTGAAAATGTGAACCCGTGAGTCAGCCAACCTGCGTAGTTAGACATTTTTGGAAAAACGACTAAGTAACCAGAAAGAGAAAGTAGAGGAGAAAAAGAAACAAGAATTTGGTTAAGTATAGAAGAGGGAAAAGAAGGGATAATATGTTGAAATTTGTAATAGATATCCCATTACCTGGCAATATCTTTTCTGCATGTTTCTGGAAAAGTTGTATAGGGATAGTGAGTGTGACTGTTGTTGGTCACTATAATTGCTTAATTAATTTCAAACAACCAAGTGAAACATAAATTATCAACCCAGGGAAGTCTTTTGTTTCAAAGATAGTTGCGCACTATATATGTTCAATTCCAAAAGCACTTAGTGT
>SNQJ01S0042568.1:179904-206077 GCA_010110895.2 Picea sitchensis
ATACTTATGCACTTCTAATCAATGGTTAGGTTCAAAAGTAATGTAAAGTATTATGCAAAATGGATTAAGCATATAATAATGAGAAAGGACGTTGTGTACCTTGGAATGATCAGGTGAAATGATAGTATAAGTCAAAATACAAGTGATGAAGGGTATAATAATGGCAAAAAGTATGGGCAAAAAGGGTACAATATGCAGTCCTAACAACTGTCTCCTCGAGCCTTTTTCTCATTAATGAAAATATTTATGGTTGTTGCATGATGATTTGTTAGCATTAAACCTCAGTTATTGCATACTTGAAAAGAAGTGCGAAGGTGGCAGGCATAGGAAATGGTGACTAGGAATTGGAAATTTCCTGAACCCACCAACCCGACGATCCACGAAAGAGATTCCAAGAAATGACCAAGTATGGAAAGTAGCAGGACAATATTCAAAATAGGGTGACAAGGGTTCCCCAGGAGACGTGAGGCCCCAATGGTCAAATTGTATGTCTCAGAACTTTTGAGTGAAAAATGTGTAACACGGAAGAGGGGATGATGTGGGATTCTGGAAGTCAATTTGTATATCGCGGAATTCTAGGTGTTGTTTCTAGGTCATGGAACAATGGACGTGCAATATAGAGCTCGCCTGCCCGGGAATCCACGATCGAAAAAGTGGCTAGGTATGGAATGGGGAAGTGGTCCATTGGAATTGTGATATAAAAGCATGAGTACAAATGTGAACCCGTGATTCTGCCAAAACGACTAAGTAATTAGAAAGAGACAGTAAAGGGGAAAGATAAAGGGGAAAAAGAAAGGGGAATTTGGTTAAGTATAGAAGAGGGAAAATGAGTGGATAAAAGAGAGTGGGAAAATAGAAAAGCGGAGGACAATTTTCGTAAGCGGGAATTGGTCTCAAAAAAGCCCCACTGTTGCAAAACCATCATTTTCTAGTCCAATATTTTATCTACTTACTTGTTTTCTATTGTTATTGTACCATTAAAAAGGGTGTGAGCAAATTCTTTGTTGAAGATTTGTTTTTATTGCAACTTGTGGGAGTAATTGTGTTCTTGATACATTGTTCAATGCCTTGAAATATTATTTAAACTTCTTGCATGATGAGTTGTTAGCATTAAAGCTTAATAATTGCATATCTAGAAATAAACTTATTGTACTGTCAACTTGAACACAAGTATACCAATGACGAACTTGAATTTTAAAATTGTGGTTGATTTCATAGCCCCATTTGACTTCAACTACCATATATAATTTTTTTTTTTTTTTTTTTCAAAATATTCGCGAAGAAGAAATTTGGTAATTTGATTAATAAAGTAAAAGCGCTCAAATAGAGGCTAGGGGATGGACAACTAATAAAATGTTTCCTTTTGGAGTAAAGGAATCAAGGAAGAGAAACAGAAATAAGATATTGTTTGCTCAGCAAGATTGAGATGAAAACGAGACTTCTTGGGCGGGGCCCCAACTCCCGCATTGTGAATTAGTGTTTTTATGTTCTATCTGCATTACAAATACAATTGAATGTTTGGTTTGAAATTGCCTGAAATTCATTTATGTTTCCATAGAAGCCTCATGGGATCGACACAATGCATTGTCATATAATTGTTCAATTCTCCATATTAGATCAAATTAATTGAGCCAATACAATATTAAGAATTACGAGACTATCGAACCATGCAAACGAGAAGAGGTGTTAAATCTAGCAAAGAAGAACCAACCAAGATTCCAAGGCAATTTTTTTAATAGTAATTCTAAAAAAAAAAATAGTGGGCAATATATATTTATCCATAGACATTGGACTAAGTTCTTTGCACCGAAGCATTGAACATATTTGTCATAAATACATGTACATTAGTTACCAAAAAAAAAAACATGCATACAGTTATGTGTTGTTCATCTAGTGCGACAACATGCAGTAGCCATCGATAAGCTCTTGAACATGCATACAAAACTGATTGCCATGATTTTTTAGGAACTCCTTGCAGTCTTTATCTTGCGGAAGACCTGAGGTGAAAAAGAAACATGAGAGTGATTCTGCAGTGGAATAATTATTTGGCTTGAAATAGGTCAACAACATTCCTTCTCATGACGCTGGAAACCTAGAGACATTGAAAAGCACCACTGAATTGTACAAATAATAGGGAAAAGGCCCCGGTGAGAAGAGTTTCCAATCCTTGACCAGTACTACCAAGAGTATGACATCCCGCAACATCGCTCCAATGACCCACACTAGTAAGAAAGAAACCCATAATTCTTCAAATGTAGGAGGAGATAAGAACCCTCCTCACGGTAAAATTGATAGTTCTCACAAGCTTCTCGTGAGGAAGAAGAGAAAAAACGTTTTAGGGCAAGCGAAAGAGCCCGAAACAGAAAATGAGGACACACCAAGAGACCACCTCCTTACAGTCAAATACTTCAGGGACACAGCCTGCACGAGCAATTCGAGAGGTCCAAAATAATTCGTTCTGGGCAGAAGGGGACCAAGAGACCCCTCATTACAAGAAAAGACTTCAAGGACACATGCTCCACGAGCAATTCCAGAGATCCAAATTACTCTGTTCTAGGAAGAAGGGGATGAGTAATAGGAATATGCCTTGCACCACTGGGAGTTCTGGTCCTCACCCCCTAAGATGTTAGTTGTATATCCAGAGAACAGGAGAGTGGTCCCACAATTGAATATTTCTTTGGCTTGAAATATATCTCTCGAAGCACCAAGAGACCATTTACTTACAATCAAAGACTTCAGGGACACAGGCTGCACCAAGGAAAAATCCAAACCCAATCCAAAACTCTAAAAATGAAAGGCAAAGATACATCTTTGAGGGAAAGGACCGCCATCCGAGCTGAGAGAGTCAAACTCTCGAGCTGCAGAGCGGCTATTGCGTTCAGTGTTGGATTCTTTTCTTAAACCCCTTCCTTTGGTCTTGTCAGGGCCGCCATCACTGAGCCCGAAAGTGCCCTCCATTATGGTGGATTACTATTTGGGTGTAGGAGTGGGAACAATGTCTGCATTGCCATCATCCATCGTCGTATCATCGTCCAATAGATCATATTCTTTTGGATATAAATCAACCGCATCAACCTCTGCGTTGGCTATCAATGCAGGGGGGGTATGTATGAGTAGGGGGGGTTTCCTTGGAATTATTTGGCTTGAAATATATCTCTTGGCGCAACAAGGGACAACTCCTTCTTTTCTTTTGGGAGGAAGGATATGATTAGTAAGAATATTCCCTGAACCACTCGAATTTCTGGTCATCATGCCCGAAGGTGTTTACTGTATATGGACATAACTGCTATCAAACTGCTGCCATAAGTTAATGAGAATGTCCATTTGCTCGAGATGATGTTTGAAAGGAAAATTCAGAAAGGATAATATAACCCTCCGCAAATATTGTTTTAATGTGTATCAATGGGATATCTCTTCGAGCCTTGCGCTCATCAATGACAATCTTTATGGTTCGTGCATAATGAGTTGTTACCATTAAAGCTTACTAATTTCATACTTAGAAAAAAAGTGCGAAGGTGGCGGTGACGACGAAGAGAGATTAAGGATTGGATATTTCGTGAAGCCGCTAACCAAACGATGCATGAAAGAGATTCCATGATGCTTGAAATGAACACTTGGAAGGGATAACACAACCCTCCGCAAATCTTGGTTTAATTCATATTAATGGCAGATCTCCTCGAGCCTTTCAGACATTAATGGCAATCTTAACGGTTCCTGCACAATGATCTATTATCGTTAAATATTAATAATTGCATATCTAGAAAGAAGTGCAAAGGTGGAAGGGATGACGAAGAACGATTAAGCATTGAAAATTTCGTGAACCCGCCATCCCGCAAAAGAGATTCCAAGAAATAGCCAAGTATGGAAAGCAGTCGGTCGGGATTCAAAATAGGGTCACAAGTTATACTCAGGAGAAGTGAGGGCCCGATGGTCAAATTGTATGTCTCTGAACTTTTAACTGTAAAATGTGTAACATGGAACATGGCATAATGACAGACTTCGGAGGTCAATTTGTATATCGCAGAACCTCGGGTGTTGTTTGTAGGTCGCAGAACAATGGAAGTGCAATGTTCAGCAAGCCTAGCCGGGAACCACCGATGGAAATAGTGGCCAAGTATGGAATGGGGAAGCAGTTGGTTGGACTCGTGATATAAATCATGAGACATATTCAGAAAAATGACTAAGTAACCAGAAAGGGAAAGTAAAGGAGAAAAAGAAAGGGGAATTTGGTTGTCAAATTATAGATCAAGGAAGTCCAGGTGTTGTTTGCAGGTGACAGAGCAATGGAAAAACAATGTTGAGCCCGCCTACCTAGGAACCCATGATCCAAAAAGTTGTTAAATATGGAACAGGGAAGTATTCAGTCAGAATCATGATATAAAAGCATCATTGGAAATATGAAAATGTGAATCCGCCAACCCCCGCACCTAGACATTTTTCGAAAAATGATTAAGTAAGTAGAAAGGGAAAGCGGAGGGAAAAAAGAAACGGGAGGGAAATTTTCAGAAGTGGGAATTGGTGTTAACAAAGCCCAATTTATGGTCTTAACAGTAACTATAAAGTGCATTAAAAATGTGAACAAACTCTTCAATCAAGGAACGAATAAAGTGAGTCATGCTTATACTTTCCAGTATGTGTTTGCATAAGAGAAGCATCAAAAAGCTATAGGAAAATCAATTTTGGGATGTTCAAGTATTATTGTACTGTCAAATTCACCATAAGTATAACAACGATGAATTTTAAGTTTAATTTTGTGTGGTTGATATGATAGTTCCACTGGACTTCACATAGTATATATCCTTTTATTTCAAAATATTTCTGAAGATAAATTTTGGTAATTTCATCGATCAAGTAAAATGACGCAGTACGCGCCCCAAACACGTCTGCTCTCACCAGGACCTTCCTTTATCCAGGCCCGAAGAGTTAAAATTACTCTTCAACCCCCTGTCGGGAGTTCTTAATACCCACAGACTTTCTTTGTGATCTCCCTTCTTCAAATCGGGAAATCGGACCTCGCGGTATCGCGAGTCCTAAGATCACAGAATCGGGTCTCACAAATCCCCAAATCCTGATGGTCTCTCACCCATGTCTTCTTTACTTCTTCCGCTAACTCCTTTTCCACACGACCTGTCGGCCACGGGACCAAGCCCCTTTTCTCTATCGAAACTTTGGAGTTCATGAATTTGCAATGCGAAGAACTCGCGCCTTTGGGATATCCAATCCCCAACTTTCGATGCCACCTGTCCTCAGCTCTGACACCTATGGTCCCCGCTCCAATGGAAATCGAAAATTCGCGTTTCGGGAATTCGCGATTCCTGTTGCGCGAGGTCACAGACCCTTCCCAGTCCCAATCTCCGATATGGGCGACACCTGTCAACACCAAATGCTATCACTGTGGGACCCGTCGCAGTTCGGAGTTTCGTGACTTCTCTGCGATTCTCTCGACGCCAAAATCTCTGAAGTGCCGAACCCCGATGCACACACAGACGTTCTCCTCCACATCACCCTCTCCTCGTCTTACTATCGGATATCGAGGGATCGCGATTTCAATGGTAGCATTTCCTTTGCATGGGAAAATCCCGAATGCCGAACCCCCGACTCTTCGGATTACTGACACATGTCCAGCCTGGAATCTACGGCTATGCTCCTTTCGGGAAATCGCGGATCGCAAATTCTCCCTGCAAGAATCCTATGTTTCTGGAAACTCCGATTCCCCGATGAGTCGAGTTCCGATGTGCTCTGACTCCTTCCCTGCACACTAAAGCTTAAACCCTATGCAACTTCCCCATATCTGACGGCTGTCGGGACTTCGCTAATCTCCCCTGCGAATCATGACCGTCCACTCCTCCTCCTTGAGGATTTCTTGAAAATGAATAAGTGCTTCTGCCGAAACTTGTTCTCCAAGCCTGCGCTTACAGCTCCTGCTTGAAGCCTTCCTCGACACGAACCCCTTGAGCTCTCTTTCAATGATACCACGAAGGAACTATCCCTCTTGAGCTTATCCACTCTGACTCCTTCAGAGGAATTTATGCGCCCTCCTTGCGCTCAACGTTCAACAACTTCCCAAGTGTTGAGTCCTTCAGACTCTGCGCACTTCCTGCAGCAGCAGTCATTTATCTCCTTTTCTCAGGCTAACAACTGAGACTTCTCCTTCCTTCAACCTGCACACTCCTTGCACAGTTGCAACGACCCACTTCCACTTCTGGGAAAATAAGAACAAAATTTAGACTATCGAGCCCTCATCAACGCACTCCTTGCAGATGAATTCGACTGCACTCTTTGCAGGAATCTCCTGGCTCAGATAGAGAAACAATTGAAACTCATTCCCTCTCTCATTCATACTTTAGTTTGAATCCTTGAAATCATATGCACAACATATACAAAGCAAGTGCATAACCAGAAAACAAACATTCATAAGCACATAAACCACATACACAGAGAAACAACACCAAACATGAATTTGAATCAAAGACTCTCTTCTATTAACTCAAATCTGTACATGAGTGTTCTTCATAAATTTCTATGCTTGCTCTCCTCTTCTGAATGCTTGATAGTAATACAATCTACAAAGGAGGGTGTCTATATCCATTTTCCTTCTCGAACTCTACACTGTCTATTCTGGAATTAAAAATCCTATCTACCTGCATTAACTAAAGTAAATGCCTCGTATCTACTTCAGACAATAGCGTAAGGCTCGAGGTCTGATACAATACAACATGCTCTCCTTCATATAGGATCATTTAAGACTTGCGCTACAATTCCCAAAGCATTTTCAAAAGTTTGGGTTTGTTTATCCAGCTGAAGTTTCGCTTGATGTGCTGGCTCGCTTGCTGAGTTGGCGATGCTCCTGCATCATACTCCTCGGCTTGAAAACTTTCATGGGATCCTGTCCATGAGCTCCTGCACGGTCTGTCCATGCTTTTGAATGACTGCTTCTGTCTCCCAGCTGGCATCCTCCACTGGGTGGTTCTTCCATTTCACCAGATACTCGAAGTATTTCTTCCGTCTGGTTCTTTTACTGACTCTTCTGTCAAGTATCCGCTCCATCTGTGGCCTTTCTGCATTCACATCTACTTCTGCCACTGAATTTCTGGCTGCTCATCACTTCCAGCTCCTGCTTCCTCAGTCTTATAGGGATACAAGTATGAGACATTGAATGTCGGAGATATTCCGATCTCTCCTGGCAATTCAATCTCATAAGCATTTTCTCCCAACTTCTTCAGGACTCTGCATGGCCCAATTTTCTTCATTTTGAGATTGTTTTATGTTCCCCTTGGGAACCTTTCCTTCCTCAAATGTGCCAGAATCAGATCGCCAACTTCAAATTGAAGTTGTCTCCAATGTTGATCCGCTCTGCGTTTATATTCCTGGTTCGTCTCCAGCAATCGCTGCTTCACTTTGCTGTGAAGTTTTTCCATCGCCTCTGTGAATTCTTCAGCGCTCGCGCTCTGAGTCGTGATTTGTTCCGAATCCCTCAGCTCAGAAACACCTTTCGGCTGTCTGCCGTATACTATCTCAAACGGACTTTTACCTGTGCTTCGATTCACCGAATCATTGTAAGCGAATTCTGTCTGTGGCAACACATTTTCCCAGCTGCTATGGTGCTCTGTCACTAGGCTTCTGAGTAAGTCTCCCAGACTTCTATTGACAACCTCCGTTTGCCCATCCGTCTGAGGATGATAGGCTGAACTAAACATCAAGTTAGTTCATGTTTTCTTCCAGAGTGTCCTCCAGAAATGTCCAATGAACTTTGTATCCCTATCCGATACAATGCTTCTGGGTAAACCATGAAGTCTAACAACCTCCTTGAAAAATAAATTTGCGATGTGAGTCGCATCGCTGGTCTTCTGACACGGAACACAATGTGCCATCTTTGAAAACCTGTCAACCACCACAAAGATTGAATCATGTCCTCTTTGCGTCCTCGGCAGTCCTAATACGAAATCCATGTTGATCGCCTCCCATGGCCTTTCTGGTATGGGTAATGGTTGATAAAGACCCGCGTTCTGCTTTCTGCCCTTCGAATGTTGACAAATTCTGCACCTGTCAACAAAATTCCTGACATCTGTTCGCATCTTCGGCCAGAAGTATGCTTCGCTCAACTTTGCGAATGTCTTGTCATGGCCAAAATGCCCTGCTAATCCGCCACTGTGCTTCTCCTTTAGCAAGTTCTCCCTCATGGAGAAATTCGGAATGCATAACTGGTTTCCTCTGAACAACAGTCCATTCTGAATCATGTAATCCATCCATGGGCTTCTGTCTCTGAGAACTGGATTCTCAGCTGCCTCGTATGCCTCTGCAAAATCTGCATCACCTGCATACATGTCTTCCAGGTTTTCAAAACCCAATGTCTTGACTCGGAATTCCTGCAGCAACAAACACTTCCTGCTCAAAGCATCAGCCACTTTGTTAGCAGTCCTTGAAATGTGTTTAATTACAAATGTAAAATTCTGCATGTACTCTACCCATTTTTCATGTTTTTGGTTCAGCTTCTCCTGCTGAGTTACAAACTGTAATGCATGATTATCACTATACAATACAAATTCCTTTGGAATCAAGTAATGCCTCCACTTCTTTAACGCATGTATAATGGCATAAAATTCCTTATCATACGTGGAGTATTTCACCTTTGCCTCATCCAACTTCTCGCTGAAATAAGCAATTGGTCTGTCCTCCTAGCTCAATACCGCTCCTATGGAAAAGCCACTTGCATCACACTTTACCTGAAAAACTTTCTGAAAATCTGGCAATACCAACACCGGTTGTTCGGTGATTTTTTGCTTCAACAGATTGAAGCTCTTCTCTGCCTCTTCAGTCCAATGAAAAGACTTATGTCTCTTCTTGACTGTGTCTATCATTGTTGCGCTAATCCCACTGAAATTCCTAATGAACTTTCGGTAGAAACTAGCCAAACCATGGAAACTCCTCACCTCAAAAATATTTCTTGGTGATGGCCAATTCTTTATTACAACCACTTTACTTGGATCCATTTTCAATTCATTTGCCGATATGAAAAAACCCAAGTAAATGAGTTATGTCTTCATGAATGAAGATTTCCTCACATTGATCAACAACTTCTCTTGCTGTAGTTTTCTCATTACTGCAGCTAAATGCTTTAGATGTTCTTCCTTAGTCTTGCTGAAAATCAATATGTCATCTAAATAAACAATGACAAACTTACCGATGAATTCCTTCAGCACTTCATTCATCAGCCCCATGAATGTACTCAGCACATTCGTCAAACCAAACGGCATGACTAGCCATTCGTATAACCCTTCATTGGTCTTGAAGGTTGTCTTCCACTCATCGCCTTCCCTCATGTGAATTTGATGGTATCCGCTTTTCAAATCAACCTTTGAAAAAAAATTGGCTCCACTTAAACAGTCCATCAAGTCATCCATTCTTGGCAATGGAAAACTATACCTGATGGTGATCTTGTTAATGGCTCTGGAATCTGTACACATTCTCCAGCCTCCATCTTTCTTTGGGCTGAGTACCGTTGGAACGACACACGAACTCAAACTTTCCCTGACCAGTCCTTTGTCCAATAACTCCTGGACCTGCTTCTTAACCTCTTCGTTCTCCTGAGGCGTCAACCTATACGCGGCCTTGTTCGGAAAACTAGCTCTTGGTACAAGGTCTATGTGATGACTTATGCTCCTTATTGGTGGCAACGAATGAGGTAATTCATCCACCACTATATCAGCAAACTCCTCAAATAGTTTTTGAATTTCTTCTGGAAAATCGTCCACTCTTGTGCTGGTCAAAATGATTTTGGGTTTTCTGACCACAAAGAATTGTGGATCTTTATTCTTCTTAACTTCTGTAAGAAGCTCCTTCCCACTCATGAGAAGTATCCTGTTGTTCACTTCCAGTTTCACCTCCTTATCTTTTATTGGAAGTAACATATGTGTTCTTCCATTCTTCTCTAAAGTTTATGTATTCATTTTCCCATCATGAATTACGTTTCTGTCATACTGCCATGGTCTTCCTAGCAATAAATGACATACATCCATAGGAATAACATCACAGAGAATTTTATCATTATATCCTCTGATTTTAATGTCAACTAAGCACTGTTTAGTGACACTCACCTGATGTCCCTTCTGTAGCCATGAAACTTTATATGGACTTAGGTGATCAGTCGTTTCCAATTCCAGTTTCTCCACCATCTCGGTTGAAACGAGATTGTCAGTGCTTCCACTGTCCACAATGACTTTGCATTTCCTGTCTTTGGTCTTTCATGCGGTTCTAAATAGTATGCTTCTCTGAGCTGTGTCCTCCACCTCCTTCTCGGGTGTTACGAGAACTTTACGCATCATTAATGACCTTCCGTCTTCTGCGTCTTCTATTTCAGCAGCTCGCCTCTGTGCCTCGGCGATATGAACTTCTCCTTTATCTGTCTTCCTATCTGGACAATCAACTACCTTGTGCCCATTCTTCCCACATGTGTAGCATGTGATGATTCCTCCTCTGCCTCTTCCTCTACCTCTGGTACGAGGAAAAGTATTAACATCGGCATATCCTCCGCTTTGTTCTGCCTGCTGCATTCGATGTTCAGCGTGCTGGCCTCACTGAGAACTTCCGCCTCTTTCCATTCTAGTCTGAGGCTTCTTCCAGTCATCCTTAGATTTCTGGAACCTATCTTGGGCAACTGATTTTCCTCTCGGCTGGCTCTTGCCTCTGCCTCGCTGTGCTGGCTTTCGGCTTAGCTTCTCTTCTGCCTTCAATGCCATCTGATACGCATCCTCAACCGTTCTGATGGTTGTCATACTCATCTCGTCCTGGATATCGTATCTTAAGACATTCATATATCTGGCAACTTTTTCATCATCGCTCTCCCAATGACCTGCTCTAATATTGAGCTTGTAGAATTCTTCGGTATACTCCTTCACCGTCATCAACTTCTGTCTCAGGTTCTGCATCCTCCTGAACAGTGTGATCTGATAATCCCTTGGGATGAACTTTGCTTTCATCTTCACAATCATTCGATCCCCGTTTTTGATCTTTTGTTTACTTTTGGAACGTCTATCTGCCTGAAGCTCGTCCCACCATAACGCTGCGTGTCCCTTTAGTTTCGTGACATCATGCCTTACCTTTTTATCCTCTTCGATATCCTTGTAATCGAAGTAGGTATCAAGAGCTCTAACTTTGGAGTTCATGAATTTGCAATGCGAAGAACTCGCGCCTTTGGGATATCCAATCCCCAACTTTCGATGCCACCTGTCCTCAGCTCTGACACCTATGGTCCCCGCTCCAATGGAAATCGAAAATTCGCGTTTCGGGAATTCGCGATTCCTGTTGCGCGAGGTCACAGACCCTTCCCAGTCCCAATCTCCGATATGGGCGACACCTGTCAACACCAAATGCTATCACTGTGGGACCCGTCGCAGTTCGGAGTTTCGTGACTTCTCTGCGGTTCTCTCGACGCCAAAATCTCTGAAGTGCCGAACCCCGATGCACACACGGACGTTCTCCTCCACATCACCCTCTCCTCGTCTTACTATCGGATATCGAGGGATCGCGATTTCAATGGTAGCGTTTCCTTTGCATGGGAAAATCCCGAATGTCGAACCCCCGACTCTTCGGATTACTAACACGTGTCCAGCCCAGAATCTACGGCTATGCTCCTTTCGGGAAATCGTGGATCGCAAGTTCTCCCTGCAAGAATCCTATGTTTATGGAAACTCTGATTCCCCGATGAGTCGAGTTCCGATGAGCTCTGACTCCTTCCCTGCACACTAAAGCTTAAACCCTGTGCAACTTCCCCAGATCTGACGGTTGTCGGGACTTCGCTAATCTCCCCTGCGAATCCTGACCATCGACTCCTCATCCTTGAGGATTTATTGAAAATGAATAAGTGCTTCTGCCGAAACTTGTTCTCCAAGCCTGCGCTTACAGCTTCTGCTCGAAGCCTTCCTCGACACGAACCTTCCTCGACCCAAACCCCTTGGGCTCTCTTTCAACGATACCACGAAGGAACTATCCCTCTTGAGCTTATCCACTCTGACTCCTTCAGAGGAATTTATGCGCCCTCCTTGCGCTCAGCGTTCAACAACTTCCCAACTGTTGAGTCCTTCAGACTTTGTGCACTTCCTGCAGCAGCAGTCATTTATCTCCTTTGCTCAGGCTAACAACTGATACTTCTCCTTCCTTCAACCTGCACACTCCTTGCACGGTTGCAACGACCCACTTCCACTTCTGGGCAAATAAGAACAAAAGTTAGACTATCGAGCCCTCATCAACGCACTCCTTGCGGATGAATTCGACTGCACTCTTTGTAGGAATCTCCTGGCTCAGATAGAGAAACAATTGAAACTCATTCCCTCTCCCATTCAGACTTCAGTTTGAATCCCTGAAATCACATGCACAACATATACAAAGCAAGTGCATAACCAGAAAACAAACATTCATAAGCACATAAACCAAATACACAGAGAAACAACACCAGACATGAATTTGAATCAAAGACTCTCTTCTATTAACTCAAATCTGTACATGAGTGTTCTTCACAAAGTTCTTTGTTTGCTCTCCTCTTCTGAATGCTTGATAGTAATACAATGTACAAAGGAGGGTGTCTATATCCATTTTCCCTCTCGAACTCTACACTATCTATTCTGGAATTAAAAATCCTATCTACCTGCATTAACTAAAGTAAATGCCTCCTATCTACTTCAGACAAGAGCGTAAGGATTGAGGTCTGATACAATACAACAGGCGCTCCTTCATAAAGGATCATTTAAGACTTGCGCTACAATTCCCAAAGAATTTTCAAAAGTTTGGGTTTGTTTATCCAACTGAACTTTCACTTGATGTGTTGGCTCGCTTGCTGAGTTGGCGATGCTCTTGCATCATAAAAGTTCTAAAATGACCTACATATTACATTTTCTTCATAGAGCCTACATTAAAAGGCAAAGTAGGTCTTGTATATTCTTTAAGATCATAGAAAAACCACTAATATCCTGAATGTATCATCTAACCATAATTCATAAACCGAGCCCATGAGAACGTTGAACTACAACACGAAATCACATGAACAAAAGTCTACCAAACACAAGACAACAAAAAAACAGTAGAGATTGGACATTGTATCCCAGCTATAACGAAATCCCAAAATGGGCACCAAGAAATTTGTTGATTACTATTTTACCATGAAGCATGATCATTATGAACATTTTATTATGATAGTACTATGTTCTATCATTACCAGTTCTAACAATGCCAACTTTCCAATATTATTGGAAATGCCTGATGGTTCCATTCAGAGGAGCAAGCCATTTTGATAGTTCAAAGGATGGACGTGATTTATTCATAGTTGGATACTTTGTATGGGGTTTTCCCTCATGCTTATCATTCCTAGACTGGACAATCTTATGCGTTTCTAGTTCAATTTTTCATGGCACTGCAAAACTCTATTCATATCCTCATTGGGTAGCACAGACAGATACACATGAGATTGTTTTGTTTCCTTCCAACGCTTGATCTGATTTTATTTTTTTTGGTTAAGCCAATATGAAGTATGGCATTGTCCTCATTTAATGTAAATTTTCTATGGATCCTAAAGTCACATAGCATGTAGACATTATTTTCCTTTTTTTCTGTAGGTATACTTCATATGGAAATTCTGCTAACCCAAGAAGCACATCTTGCAACAGAGTTTGTCTAATTGTACAATGTACGATTGTGTTGTTGACGGTTCAGATGGCAACGTTGAGACAATGTCCATATATGTAAGGGAATGTTTTATTGCATCATAGACAATCAATTGTACCATCATTTATGAAAGAAGAGGCAGAAGCAGGAGAGTTGCATTCGGAACATACAGGCTCGAAGGGGGTCGAGTATGCATTCATTGCAACCAAAACACCCTCAACCTGGGAACATGAGCATAGTAGTTAATATATTGAACAATATAATATACAATTGCACAAAAAAAAATGCAGAAAATTGGTCAAGGCAATTTCTATGAGAAAAGTGTGGATCGAATTATAGATGTATACGCACAATAGTTGTCGAGCTAGTTAGTTTCTTGAGATCCAGTACTATGTATGTTCCCAATTCTATTACAAATGTTGCTTGGGTTGTGCGAAATATCCTTTCTTTAACATGTCTTTTATTTGTTATATTTTTGAAGAGCATAAGTACTGGAAATTTGCCTTTATGCAATTGTTGTTCCATTGAGGAAAACAAATTTGAATAGGTGTCGAACATTTCAGTTGCAACATGGAACAATGTAATAGTTGTGTAACATAATTGACATATATGAACATGTGAAAGTAAAGGACAAAATTGGATATGGAGAACGGTACCATTGTCTTGTCGTTGTCTGACTCTCCATCTTTTATATCGAGAATGTGCTGCGAGCCAAGTTTTCTCGCGAGTGTGACAATTGCACCAATGGTTCTGATTAGGTAAGTGTCGTTTCTTTGTGCAAGTTGGATGATTGTTGTGTCCGGTACGAAATGATATTCTGAGCAAATCACAAGAATTTTTTCCACAATACTTGTTTCATTGAGCGATATAATCTGATCACAATCACCACGATCATATATTGTTTTCAGTGATATATTAAAATTTGTAATGGATATCCCATTACTTGGAAATAACTTTTCTGCATGTTTATGGACAAGTTGTATAGGGATAGTCAGTGTGACTGTCATCATGGCTTCGTTGTCCATCATGTCAGCACAGACAATGCATATAGTTTTGTTTTCCTTGTCCAAGTAGGTGTTATACACGACCATTATGTTCCCAACGAACACTTGTCCATTTCAACGGTTGTTCAAGCCTTCTATTGATAGTATATTGGTTGTTATAAGTTTAGACCTGATGACATTTTTTGAAAAGGAAAATTGATTTGAATGGTAGTCTACATTATTTTTTTGTTTTCTTTTTTTTTCTGGCATAAATGTACATGTAGATGCACAACTTGGATGAAGTATGCAGGCCATAGTTTTGTAACCAGGCCTCTTAATCTGTGGAACTTGCACTATGTTCAGCATTTCACTTGCGCTCATCGATACTTCTTGTTAATTTCAAAGTATGTGTTGCAGATGACATCAACATATTTATCATGGCATAGATGAATAAATAACACAGGATATTTGTTTGGTAAACATATCAAGAGCACAATGTATGAATATTTACCTTTGGCCTTGTCGTTTTGTTGATGTTTGCAATGATTGACTACTCATGCCCATGTCACTAGTCCAACTTTTTCTTATGCAAGCATGTGTACATGAACATCAGAAGGATTGAATAGGCATATGCATTATATATTTTCCATATTTTTTCTAAATGTCACATACAGGTTCGAAGGAGATGGAATATGAAATAGCGTGTCAAGGGATACTCACGAAACATGAGGACCCGATGGTCAAATTTTATGCGTCAAAATGTTTTACTGCAAAAATGTGTAACATAGGAGAGGGCATGATGGGGGAGTCTAGCGGCCAATCTGTATATTGTAGAACCCTCAAAGATAGAGACACAATTTTGAGCTCGCCAGCTCGGGAACCTGTGATCGAAAAAGTGGCTAAGTATGGAATGAGGAAGCCGTATGGAAAAATATTGTCCAAATTCACTACAACATTGTATGGAAAAATTCGAGGAAAAATGTACTGTGAGAAGCATATTTAAGTAAACATTTAAGGCTGTCAGGACTGTTTAAGGGAATCACGCTATGGAAACATTTAAGCTTTCAGGCATGTTTAAGGGCCTCGCGCTCTGTAAACATTTTAATACAAATAGAAATAATAAAAACATTAAAAAAGAGTGTCGATGCTCAAAACTTTGGATATCAAAACATTTACAGCATTGGGAATAACGAAGATGGAAATAAGACTTCCAATCTATTCTCCAATGAGATGATGACATATAAGGTTTTTTTATTATATNTATAGTTCGAACAATAGAGATGATGCGAAAATTTATAGTCAAAGGACATACTAATATGAAGTCAACGAATTATTGATCGCTATAATCCCTCTACGTCTTCGGCATGAACTAATAAAGAATCATATGTATCCTTATAATCTCTACATTATACATCTAAATGATAAAGTAATCTTCTATTTTGCTAAAATTTGTTGAGAATAATGTTCTTCAGCTTTCTTTATTTTATTCCATTGTTCCTCATATGTCTATTAAAGTATCCCTTAATTTTTTTTTTTAGTTTTTATATGGATATAAAACATGTATTTATCATTGAGCTCTCGCAGTTAATAAAATTATTAATTTATAATAAAAAGGAGTTAATAAAGCTATCAATTTATAATAAAAAGGAGATGGAGAAGAAAATCATTATTTTAATGAACATTAACACTAATCAATATGGTACGCACATTATTTACCAATTCAATTTTGTTCATTACCAAATTAAATGCAATTTATAAATCTATAAACCTAAATTCCAAGGTTAGAATTGCCAACAAAGTAATCAATTTGGATCAATTGATTAAAAAAATGATATAAATCCATCAAAATAACATACTATATAATAATATGCTCAAGAATACTCTAAAACCTTATGCAATATTACATAATTCTTACATGATAATGAAGAGCATCACCACTAAGCAATATGGTACACACATTATTTACCGATTTAATTTGTCCCATTACCAAACGAATGCAATTTACAAACCTATAAATCCAAATTCCAAAGTTGGCATACGAATGCAATTTACAAACCTATAAATCCAAATTCCAAAATTGGCATTTTTAATCACTCTAGATCAATTAATCAAAAAAAGTGATATAAACCAATCAAGATAAGATCCTATACAATAATATACTCAAGAATGCTCTAAAACTTTATGCAATATTACATAATGCCTACATGATAACAAAGTGGCTTCACAAATTTCATCTTGAGGACTTTGAGTTTTGTAGTTGTTCAACAAACATAATAAACCCAATCACCTATAGAATACATCTTCTAGAGGTGGGTGATCAAATGGCTTATCTAGTTTGAACAAAATTTCCTACCTTCCTAGGTGTGGTACTTTTACGTGCTTTCCACATAATGGAGGCACTAGTGGGTGATTGATTATGACCTTACCAACCCCTTTCTATCATCCTTCATTTTTAAGTTTTTTGGGTTTTTGGTTAGCTTTGTAATTTAAATCATGCATATTTTATTGTTTTACTATGTTTTACTCTTTTTTATATCTATTAATCCTCAATTACTCCCTTTTCTCTTAAGTTTGGCTACTCTTATGCCCCTACTTATAATAGTGGATGGATCATTTAAATGACAAAAAGGTGGTTTTGTTTCTTTGTTTGAACAAATAAGAGAAATGGAAGTGGTAAATGTTGATGTGGGAGAAAAATAATTTGGATATGTGCTACCATATAAGAGAAAATATATACACGTAAAGAGGTATGAGAATAATTTTGGAGATATCAATACATTGGAGAGGTGTTGTAATCTAGGGAAAAGTAGGGGATTGTTACAAATAGTTCAACACAAAAGCAAGCATAGATTCATATACATATAGACAGAGACATACACAAAGTAGTGGAAGCCCAAAGAACAACACTTTATTATATGATATGTCAATACAACACAACATATACAATATTTCTCATAGAGCTTGTCTATTTATACCTATATGTTAAATTGTTAGGCAGTTGTAACTTCTTAAATGACTGGGTCGGTCAGTTAATAAAGACTTTAATTGGCTTATAATTTCGACTTCATCAGTCAACCAACTATCTCTTGATCGATTGTTGGGTCTAGTCGACAAAGTCGACTAACCCTTACAACATCTCCCCCCACCTCAATTCCTTGATCGTATCAAGCAAGAGGGGAGTAAAACAGAATCTGTATTTACTTTGATTGTTTAAAAAATGTAGAAGAAGAGAGAAAAGGAGAAGATAAGTATAACAACATCTTTGGGCACTTGGCAGGATTAAGGTGTCGCATCCAACTGGTTTGTTGTGTGTGGAATGTCGTCGCTGGTCAATTCAACTGTGTCGTTGGCTCTGTATTCTATGTTGACTTTGAAGGATATTGGGAGTTGTCTACTTCATGCGTTGGGTGAATTCACACCATGCATTGATCAACTGTTGTGATTCTAGGCTTAGTATCTTCATTTTGGCCAACAACTTGAAGTTTTCTACTATCTATGTTGGTTGTATTACGGTTGACTTTGGATTGATCATCTAATATACCTCTTGTATATTGTCTTCGGTATGAGTGAGATGTTTGATTAAGTTGTCGATTTCTAGATGTGCCATGTGCCCTTCCATTTGTCATTATAGTTCTTGTTGTGTAAGTTGTGCCTCTACTGTCTTTTCTTTTTCTAGCTGAGTTGTGAGGGATTCTTTGATTTTGGCATCGATGGTCATATTCCTTGTATTTTCTATGCTTCTGATTGCTACTTTTTGTATTATGCACTTATTGAATGTGGACACGAAATGGGTCAACTAGTCGCTTACCAACGAGTTTAGCATTGTGGCATGTTTGACAACTTTTTCCACTTTTTTTCTGAAACCTTTAAGGTTGTTGTATTCTATCACCATGGTTGTGGATGTCTTCTCATGGATTTTTTGAATCTTAATCCATGTTGTGCATATTCCTTATCCTTTTGGAGAACAACGACTCAATGTTGACTTTATGTATTTTCTTTAATGATCCTTTCAATCAAGTCTTTAAACCCTGCCAAAGAGTTCTCTACTTCTAGCCTTTGTTCTGTTCCTATGTTCTTTATGACTGCTTATGTGCATTCCTGCAATATTTTTCTTTGATCTTCTTTTGGTTTTGATACCCGACTTCCTTCTTTGATGAATTTTTTCCATCTCTTTGTTGATTCTCTTGAGATTACTTGATGTAGGTCGAAGAGATGTTGGTATGATATTGTGGTCGTGTTGACAGTAGTTTCGACAGCTGAGCCTGATAGGTTGTTTGGTCGGGTCGTTTTAAGGGTGATTTTCGACGATTTATTTTTCTTATTTTTCTCTGAAGTCTTTTTCGACCATCTATCTTTATCCTGGATTATTGATTTTTGTTGTGCAGATGGTTTATGTTTTTGGTCATGATTCGACCCTTGTTCTATATCTTGATCTTTGTTTTTGTGTGGGCTAATAGGGTGGTTTTCTGGAAGGGATTCCTCCATGTGCTAATCTAATGGATTTTCTTGTTTCTCTTCTAGTTGTGTCGATTGGGCTTGGTTTATGAGTAACATAATCATGGGAGTCAACTTCCTGGTTCTTTCCTTCCTGCAGTTTGACTAATTCTTGGACGACCTACTTATCTTCAGCTTTGAATGGATGGATCAACTACTTTTGTATTTTGTCAACCGACTCTTTTCATTGTACTGGTTTGACCAATTGTGTCGACTGGACTAGTACTTCTTTGATCAATGGTTGTTTCTCTAAGTGGTCATTCTCGATCTCCTTTTCGATCGACTCAGATGGTTGGTCAGACTCTGTTTCCTCTGACGAATCAACAATTATGAGTTGTCTCTTCTTCTTCTTTGCTAGTTTTTCTTCTACTATGACTACTGGCTCGGCTGGAGGAGAATCTGTTGTTAAATCGATTGTTGCTTCAGACATTCTTTTATTTCCTAGTATTAATCTCAACCTAAGTTCCCATTCTGTGTGGTTGGTTGTGACCCGTGTTGGGGTAACAATATATGGTCCTGAAGGATGTTTTGTGGATGTCTTCATCCTTGATTCGAACTTGATGGTACCCAGATCGTAAGTCAATCTTTGAGAAAATGGAAGCACCCCCTAATTGGTCGAACAAGTCATCGATTCTTGGTAAGGGGTACTTGTTATTTATGGTTGTCTTATAGAGTGTCCTATAATCTATGCACAGTCGAAGTGTGCCATCTTTCTTCTTCACAAACAAGACTGGTGCTCCCCATGGGGACACACTCTGCCAGATGTATCCTTTGTTAATCATTTTCTTTAGTTGTAGCTTGAACTCAACTATCTCGGGTTTACTCATCCTATAGGGTGTCGTAGACACTGGCACTACTCCTATCACAAGTTCTATCGAGAAGTCAATGTCTCTTCTCGGAGGTAGACCCAATACCTCTTCTGGGAACACGTCTCTATAATATCTTAATATGGGGTGCTCCTCTAGGTTCGGTCTATCATCCTCAATAGATTCCAACACCTATATTGCATATAGAGGAGATCCCTTTCTGCAATACTTTTTCATTTGAAGGGATGATATTCGTCTCACTGAGACAAGCTTTTGAATCCCTTCATGGGTTATCTTTCTCCCTTCTTCATTTACACATTCTAACGTTTTATGGTAACAATCCAACTTAGTTTTATATGCATCTAAGTAGTCCATACCAATCAACAGGTCATAAGATCCTAGGGGAAGTATGTTAAGGGTAGCTTGGGTAGGAAATCCATCTATAATGAATTGGCAAGCTGGTATGACCTCTGCTACTTTTCTTTTGGTGCTAATGGCTAGTTGTACTAACCATGGCTTAACATGCCTAACTAGTTGCATTTTACACTTATCAATAGTCTAAGGGACCACATAACTCAAATTAAAACCAGGGTCAATTAAAATAGAAACTAGATGGTGGGCGATCGTACCTTCCATCTCCACCATTGAATCTTGGTGGTTGTCTTGTTTATTATCCACGACTGCATAAATCTGTGGCATACTCCTAGACACATCATCGACGGTGGTAGCTTCTTGGATGTTTTAAACTCTCCTACTGTTCTGTTGTCTATGTGGACAATCCCTTAGTAGATGTTCTTCTCCACAACCCCAACATTTCAAGGGTTCCTTCTTTGGGTTATCAGTCTTTGATGGGGTTGCTCCAAAAGGATTATTTTCACTCTAGGAGGGGAAATTTTGTTGATACACACTTCTAGTAGAAAGTTTTATCCTAGATTCCTTCCTATAGTTCTTAAATCTTGAGGATTTGAACACCTTTTTATTGAATTTTGAACTGCTCTTCTTATTCCAATCCTCACGAGGTTCTGTCTGACTCCCGACCTATTCATAACAATACCTTTCCTTTCGGATAGTGTCTTCTAAGGTCTTTGGCTCATCAAACTCAATCATGTCCTGTTATGTATGAGGTAAACCACTAATAAATCATTGCACTTTTACCTTTTCATTCTTTATGTATGGTACATACCTCAAAAACTCAAGGAATTTATTGACATATTCCTCTATGATGATTTTTCCCAGCTTGAGTTCATAGAACTCCTTAGTCTTCCCGTCAAAGTATTTCTCTGATAAATACTTCTTCTTGAAGTGTTTCTTAAATTGTTTCCATGATAATTCCTCTTCATGGATTCCTTTCACATTCTGAAGATCTCCCCACCAAATGGAAGCCTTTCCATTCAGTTTGAAGATGACTATAAGAGCCTTCAAGTTTTTGGAGTAGTCATGGACTCTGAAGTACTTCTTTAAACCAAGAAGCCAAGCTTCCACCTCTTCCCATTTCTCAATATCTCCATTGAAAGAGGGGGGTTTGTATTTCTTGAATTCATTAGGATCACGACTTTTGGAATGCTTTCGCTTCTTCCCTTTCCTTTGAGAATGTGATCTAGTTTTGCTACTAGAAGATCCCTCTAAGTTTCTAGTTTCCTTTCTAGAGGATTGTCCCGATGAGTGTCCCCTGTCTCCAGGTTGGACCTTCCTCGAGGTACTCCTCCTAGTGTGGCCACTTATGAGACCACATTTTCGTATCTCAGGTGGACTTCAAATTCTATTCATATGTCGTCGGTCCACATGACTGGTTGCAAGTCCATGATGCAGCCGTCTCTATAAGTCAGATAACCTCTGTAGCAAGACTGCATTAATTTATGTTTTCTTTTCTTGCTCCTATATAAATCTCTTGTTGTCGGCCTTACAACTATGTAATTCGTCCATGAGGCTCATTATAGTTTCATCCAGATCCGAAGGGGTTTACACCGCCTTCCTCTTGTCTGATTCTTCGTCTCTATTATGGGAGCCATCCCCCACTTCGTGGCACATCACCATCCTTTATGCTTGTAGTTTCCCATAGTTAACTGACTTCTTGAGTGCTGACAAAACATTTGTTGTTAGCTAACAATCTATTAGTTCATGAAAACCACATAGTCATATTTCTTAAATACACACATACACTAGAAAAATTTCATTCTTTTCTTCAGTAATGGTTTAACCAGACTCTTTAGGGAAGAGGTAAGGTAGGGAGTCACCCTTAATGTTCTTTTAAATATGGTTTTTACGCAACTCGTCCATGAGCCCAAGTAGGCTAGGTGATGTAACCATGCTTTGATACCAATTTGTAACACACCCGACCCCTGAGTGGCTTTCTTGGGGATGGGGCCTCGAAATTTCATTCTCCTTAAGTGATTGAATCCTTCATTCAGGGTATCTACCATACTCTTCTCTCCCAGAGTTCTCCCACCATGGTGTCCATGCTCAAAACTAAGCCCAGAACCGGAAGATATGTTTCTCCAAAGTTATTCAGGCATTCATTGGTTGAGGGCCACATCAGTCCACATTACATGTGCTACTTCCAAGTTCCTTCCTCCACAGTAGAATACCATCCATAGTCTGATCCCATGACTAGACTTACTCTCTTTCTCCTATGTCAACTATGGAGGAACTTGGCATTTCGACACTTCATGCCTCTTTACTGTCTACGCACAAGACCACCCAGAGTTCAAAACTTCCTAAGTCCCGTAAACTCACCACGTGGCTCCAACCTTCAGACCGTTCGATCTCTCTACTATACTGCATCCCAGATCCTCCAGAGTCCTTAAGCCCCAGACTCCTAGAGTCCTGGCCATTTCACCAACCACGTTGGCTAGGTGGACACATATCGGGAACTGACACGTAGGAGGGGTTAGGGTGACAAGGGGAACGTCAATTTGGGGTCTATGTCACCCTGGGTGATATCACTGCACCACATGACCTCAGACTGATAGGATTCTAACATTCCCTAGATCTCATGGTCGAGATTCGACCACGTAGATTTATAGATCTATGGTTCTGGTTACCTCATGGATTCGATGTTCGGGAGTGTTGCGATGCAACCTTCTCTTATCTCTTGAATTGCCAACCTCCGAACTAAAGGGGCTAGCGCCATCCGTCCCCAGTAAATCAACGGCTGGGAAAGAACCTGAAGGGTCTCTCAATCTACGGCCCTGGGCCCTTCGTGGCTCTAACCTTCGGGGTTTTGGATCCTAGTTTAGCTAGTAGGATAGGTCCACCTAACCCCTGGGGAATCACCTAACGTCTTTCAACCTTACGGGAAATCGAGTCTCCCGGTTACGTTCGACTAGTATAAGGCTAGAAAGGTCACACAGACTCTGAAGTCTCGAACTTATGGAGCTTCAAACCCAGGAGTAATTAGCTTTTGTTGGCTTAGCCCAAGGTTCCTAGGTATTGGTCATATGGGTCCTCTCAAATGGGTCTCGTCCGCTCATCTTCCAAACAAAGAGATCTCCTCTTTTCAAGGCTTGAGCTTCACTATTCTTCCTAAGCTTTATCATGAAATGGTTAAGGACTTGGGCCTGGAACCTTGGTTGCATGACAAGGAGTCTAAAAGAGGTATCCTCTCAGACATACATGTTCAGGTCAACACGATATCTCCTATCTCAGTCCTCTTACAAGCTTATGCCCTAGGAAGCCTCAGGAGCTAAGTTGGGCATACAGACTATCAGTCAGAAGTGTAAGTTCACAAAGAGATGAAGGCATACACATATCATAACCATTCCACACAGAATCCATTTTTAAATACACATATGTATAAATCCAAGCATTCATCCATTATTCCAGTTCAATACATAAAACAGGGAAAATACTTATCAGAACCAGATAAGATGAAACGACTGCTGAAAGGGGTTCTCGTTTCCACCCAAACATAGGCTCAGTCACTCCTAATGGATTTATGACTAGCCACCCCTGAGCTAGACCATGATTCTCTGTGATGGAATCCTTTCTTTCGACTCAGCAAAAGCAGGGACAGAGGTTAATCTCCTCCTCCCACATGATCTTGACAATGATTTACACGATACCAAGCAAGGAGGACCAACCCCATTTATCAACTTGTATCATTAGCCTACTATCCATCTCCCTGTGACCAAAACACTCATTTCTCAGTTCTTCCTTGAACCCGAGAGATTAACCTCTCATCTCTACACTCTTCACAGGTCTTCCTCTGCCCACCACACCTTCCTTTCTTACCTTCTTCAACAATATTGTGTGTGGCCCAAATTCCCATTCTGTGGTCAGGTCTGAAATCCTTACAGATGGGTGCTCTTCCCCATCCCCCCATTAACTCTTGAGGAGGTCTTCCCACCTACCAGCCTGACTGTAATTCATTTTTGGGTCAAAGGACTATTTTGGTCCTGAGCAATTAAATCTAGTAAGGTAATGGTTTGGTGAAGGTTAACGCAACCATTCCTAGTTCCCTTCACCATATCTTTCATATCATTTGTGGTCTCTATTAGTACACCTCCCCTTTCTAGAATTCATGCAAAACTTATCCATTTCTTAGTAAATAACAAAATTTACATTCATTGACCTTTTATATAAAGGTCCATCCAATAAGATATTCACACATATTGAGTTTGCCATAGTCTCTTGGCTAATATAGTTATATTTACAAACTCGGGGAAACATGGTGTTACATTTTCCCTGTTGTGCTTACAATTCAGTGGTGCTTTGTAATGTCTCTAGGTCACTGGCATCAGAAGCAGGAGTGTTGTCATCATTGTCTCTGTCTTCATTCAGGCGTGTCTCGATAAAAGAATTGTTGAAGCCAACTACTAGTAAATGTTCTAAAAAAACCCCCTTAGGGTTGAACCCTCTTATCCTTTCAACATATCTTGGGTTCAAGCTGTTGAAATGGCCTATGAATTCATCAATTTTGTTGGTGTTCCTCAAAATGAATTCCCTGACTTTCCAAGGTAGAGGAATGAACTGTTTTTTTCTCTTCTCATGGAATAAATGCAACCAATAGTTGTATTTCCTTGCTATTTTTGTAACAAACATTATGTCCATAAAGTGACATGGAAGGAAATCTGGATTTTCCTTGGAGCCAAAAATCATTATCACACTATAAATCTCCATTTGTTCAAGTGCCCCCTTCCTGTCCAAAAACTTGGTTGCTTGGTCAGACAAGCGGGGAGCATCCTTTCCTAATAATAAATCTTTGAAAACAAAGACAAAGTCATTCAAAACCTCATAAAAACAATGGGAGGCCTTGTGCCTCCACAAGGCCTCGTAGCAGAAGGTTATTGGGTCGAATTCACAGTTTACCTTCTTGGACACAGACAATTTTAGAAACAGACAAAAATGCACTATCTTGAAAACCAAGTAGGATGACATATAAATTTCTTCTCCTTTTTGAATCGTGACAATTGGGAACAAATTTTAATGGAAATTAGCTTCCCCCAATAAAAAATGGCTTGTTCCTTGACTGTGAAATACAAAATATAAAGAACCATGTGGGAAATACTTTTTATGGGTTTCTATCCCGTTATTCTTGTAAACAACCAGGTAATTTCCCGGAATGGATTTCTAAATGAACTAACCTGCAAGCTTGTGATATCTTCAGGAACTGTCGTCGGGTCTTCCAGGAACTCGAGAAAGAGGTCCAACCTGTTGTCATTCTTTTTTAGGAACTTCTTGGAGTCTTCTCCTTTGAAGGTCAATGTTGGCTCTGACAATCTTAACATATTGCGGAAGACATGAGATGACAAAGAAACAAGAGAGTGGTCCTGCAGTGGAATAATTATTTGGCCTGAAATATAACTCTTGGTGCACCAAGAGACCACCTCCTTACAGTCAAAAACTTTAGGGACACATCTTGTACGAGCAATTCCAGTGGTCCAAATTACTTTGTTTTGGGCGGAAGGGGATGAGTAGTAAGAGTATGCCCTGGACCACTGGAATTTCTAGTCCTCACACCCAAAGATGTTCACTATATCTCCACAGAACTGCTATCGAGTTGGTTCCATAAGTTTATGAGAACATTTGTTTTCTCTAGACGATGGTTGAAATGAACAGTTTGAGGGGATAATATAACCCTCCGCAAATCTTGGTGTAATGTGTATTAATGGGAGATCTCCTTGAGCCTTTCATTCATTAATGACAATCTTTACGGTTCCTGTATGATGAGATGTTAGCATTAAATATTACTAATTGCATACCTAGAAATAAAACACACACACACACACACACACACAC
>SNQJ01S0042568.1:206156-216218 GCA_010110895.2 Picea sitchensis
AAACAATTTTTTATTATAAACAAGTGTGAAGGTGGAAGGAACGAGGAAGAGTAAGTAAGGAATGGCCAAGTATGAAAAGCAATCAGACAGGCTTAAGAATAGGGTTACAAGGGATACTCAGGAGAGGTCATGAGGGCCCGAGGATCCAATTTTATGTCTCAAAAATTTTTAGTGCAAAACGCGTAAAACATAGGATGGCATGATGGGGCAGTCCATCAGTCAGGCTGTATATCATGGAATTTTGGGTGTTGTTTGCAAGTCATGGAACAATGGAAGCACACTCTTGAGCTCGCCTATCTAGGAATCCGCAATAGAAAAAGTGGCTACGTATGGAATAGGGAAACGGTCGGTCGGACTCATTTTCGCTAATATATTGAAATTTGTAATATATATCCCATTACCTGGCAAGATATTTTTTGCATGTTTCTGGACAAGTTGTGTAGGGATAGTCAGTGTGACTATCTCCTCAAGGATTTTACTCATTAATGGTAATATTTATGGTTGTTGCATGGTGATTTGTTAGCATTAAACCTCAGTTATTGCATACTTGGAAGGAAGTGCGAAGGTGGCGGACACATGAAACAACGATTAGGAATTGGATATTTCGTGAACCCGCCAAGTAAGGAAATCGGATGGATGGGCTTCAAAATAGGGTGACAAGGGTTCCCCAGGAGACGTGAGGCCCCAATGGTCAAATTGTATGTCTCGGATCTTTTGAGTGCAAAATGTGTAACGTGGAAGAGGGGATGATGTGGGAGTCTAGCAGTCAATTTGTATATCGCGGAAGTCTAGGTGTTGTTTGTAGGTCACAGAACAATGGAAGTGCAATATAGATACTACCTGCCCAGGAATCCGCGGTCAAAAAAGTGGCTAGGTATGGAATGGGGAAGTGGTCGGTCGGAGTCGCGATATAAAATCATGAGTGAAAATGTGAACCCGTGAATCAGCCAACCCGCGTAGTTAGACATTTTCGAAAAAACGACTAAGTAACCAAAAAGAGAAAGTAGAGGGGAAAAAGAAACAAGAATAATGTTTTTCAACTTTCTTTATTTTATTCCATTGTTACTCATATGTCTATTAAAGTATCCCTTAAATTGTTTTTTGGTTTTTATATGGATATAAAACATGTATTTATCATTGAGCTCTCACAGTTAATAAAGTTATTAATTTATAATAAAAAGAAGTTAATAAATTTATTAATTTATAATAAAAAAGAGATGGAAAAGAAACTACAATGTAAATAATCATTATTTTAATGAACATTAACACTAATCAATATGGTACGCACATTATTTACCAATTCAATTTTGTTCATTACCAAATTAAATGCAATTTACAAATCTATAAACCTAAATTCCAAGGTTAGAATTGCCAACAAAGTAATCAATTTGGATCAACTGATTAAAAAAGTGGTATAAATCCATCAAAATAACATACTATATAATAATATGCTCAAGAATACTCTAAAACCTTATGCAATATTACATAATTCCTACATGATAATGAAGAGCATCACCACTAAGCAGTTTGGTACACACATTATTTACCGATTTAATTTTTCCCATTACCAAACGAATGCAATTTACAAACCTATAAATCCAAATTCCAAAGTTTGCATACGAATGCAATTTACAAACCTATCAAGTTGGCATTTCTAATCACTCTAGATCAATTAATAAACAAAAAGTGATATAAACCAATCAAGATAAGATCCTATACAATAATATACTCAAGAATGCTCTAAACCTTTATGCAATATTACATAATGCCTACATGATAACAAAGTGGCTTCACAAATTTCATCTCGAGGACTTTGAGTTTTGTAGTTGTTTAACAAACATAATAAACCCAATCACCTGTAGAATACATCTTCTAGAGGTGGGTGATCAAATGACTTATCTAGTTTGAACAAAATTTCCTACCTTCCTAGGTGTGGTACTTTTACGTGCTTTCCACATAATGGAGGCACTAGTGGGCGATTGATTATGACCTTACCAACCCCTTTCTATCATCCTTCATTTTTAAGTTTTTTGGGTTTTTGGTTAGCTTTGTATTTTAAATCATGCATATTTTATTGTTTTACTCTTCTTTGATATCTATTAATCCTCAATTACTCCTTTTTCTCCTAAGTTTGGCTACTCTTATGCCCCTAATTACAATAGTGGATGGATCATTTAAATAACAAAAAGGTGGTTTTGTTTCCTTGTTTGAACAAATAAGAGAAATGGAAGTGGTAAATGTTGATGCGGGAGAAAAATAAATTGGATATGTGCTATCATATAAGAGAAAATATATACACGTAAAGAGGTATGAGAATAATTTTGGAGATATCAATACATTGGAGAGGTGTTGTAATCTAGGGAAAAGTAGGGGATTGTTACAAATAGTTCAACACAAAAGCAAGCATAGATTCATATACATACAGACAGAGACATACACAAAGTAGTGGAAGCCCAAAGAACAACACTTTATTATATGATATGTTAATACATCACAACAGATACAATATTTCTCATAGAGCTTGTCTATTTATACCTATATGTTCAATTGTCAGGCAGTTGTAACTTCTTAAATGACTGGGTCAGTCAGTTAATAAAGACTTTGATCGACTTATAATTCCGACTTCATCATTTGACCAGCTATCTCTTGGTCGATTGTCGGGTCTAGTCAACAGAGTCAACTAACCCTTACAACATCTCCCCCCACCTCAATTCCTTGATCGTATCAAGCAAGAGGGGAGTAAAACATAATCTGTGTTTACTTTGATTGTTTAAAAATGTAGAAGAAGAGAGAAAAATAGAAGATAAGTATAACAACATCTTTGGGCACTTAGCAGGATAAAGGTGTCGCATCCAACTGGTTTGTTGTGTGTGGAATGTCCCCACTGGTCAATTCAACTGTGTCATTGGCTATGTCTTCTATGTTGACTTTGAAGGATATTGGGAGTTGTCTACTTCATGCATTGGGTGAATTCACACCATGCATTGATCAACTATTGTGCTTCTAGGCTTAGTATCTTCATTTCAGCCAACAACTTGAATTTTTCTTCTATCTATGTTGGTTGTATTGCGGTTGACTTTGGATTGATCATCTAATATACCTCTTGTATATTGTGTTTGGTATGAGAGAGATGTTTGATTAAGTTGTCGGTTTCTAGATGTGCCATGTGCCCTTCCGTTTGTCATTCTAGTTCTTGTTGTGTAAGTTGTGCCTCTATTCTTTTTCTAGCTGAGTTGTGAGGGATTCTTTGATTTTGGCGTCGATGGTCATATTCCTTGTATTTTCTATGCTTTTGATTGGTACTTTTTGTATCCTTCACTTATTGAATGCGGACGCAAAATGGGTCAACTAGTCACTTACCAATGAGTTTAGCATTGTGGCATGTTTGACAACTTTTTCCACTTTTTTTCTTAAACCTTTAAGGTTGTTGTATTCTATCACCATGGTCTTGGATGTTTTCTCGTGGATTTTTTGAATCTTAATCCTTGTTGTGCATATTCCTTATCCTTTTGGAGAACTACGACTCGATGTTGACTTTATGTATTTTCTTTAATCATCCTTTCAATCAAGTCTTTAAACCCTGCCAAAGATTTTTCTACTTCCATCCTTTGTTCTGTTCCTATGTTCTTTATGACTGCTTCTGTGCATTCCTACAATATTTTTCTTTGATCTTCTTTTGGTTTTGATACCCAACTTCCTTCTTTGATGAATTTTTTCCATATCTTTGTTTATTCTCTTGAGATTACTTGATGTAGGTCGAAGAGATGTTGGTATGATATTGTGGTCAGGTTAAGAGTAGTTTTGTCAGCTGAGCCTGACAGGTTGTTTGGTCGGGTCATTTTAAGGGTGATTTTCGACGATTTATTTTTCTTATTTTTCCCTGAAGTCTTTGTCGACCATCTGTATTTATCCTAGATTATTGATTTTTGTTGTGAAGATTGTTTATGTTTCTGGTCATGATTTGACCCTTGTTCTATATCTTGATCTTTGTTTTTGTGTGGGATAATAGGGTGGTTTTCTGGAAGGGCTTCCTCCATGTGTTGATCTGATGAATTTTCTTGTTTCTCTTCTAGTTGTGTCGATTGGGCTTGGTTTATGAGTAACATCATCATGGGAGTCAACTTCCTGGTTCTCTCCTTCCTGCATATTGACTAATTCTTGGATGACCTACTTCTCTTCAGCTTTGAATGGATGGATCAACTTCTTTTGTATTTTGTCAACCGACTCTTGTCATTGTACTGGTTTGACCGGTTGTGCCGACTGGAATAGTACTTCTTCGATCAATGATTGTTTCTCTAAGTGGTCGTTATCGATCTCCTTTTCGATCGACTCATATGGTTGGTTAGACTCTGTTTCCTTTGACGACTCAACAATTATGAGTTGTCTCTTCTTCTTCTTTGCTAGTTTTCTTCTACTACAACTATTGGCTCGGCTGGAGGCGAATCTGTTGTGAAATTGATTGTTTCTTCAGACGTTCTTTTCTTTCCTAGTATTAATCTCAACCTGAGTTCCCATTCTGTGAGGTTGGTTGTGACCTGTGTTGGGGAAGTCGAGTTCCATTTGAATGTGACAAGGAGTCGGAAAGGCCCTTCGTACTAGTTGCTAGACCCGCCACCTATTTGAGTTGTCTTTCAAGTTTTCGACCCATAGTCGAAACATTTCTTGGGGTGTCATTGACCCACAAGTAACTGCTTGTTATGTTGAAAACATTCTATAATTTTCCATCACTGGGAATTTATTGATTGTGAATGTAGACTCTCCGACTGGGTTGTCCTGCTCCATTAGTATCTAGATTAACAAAAAGGGGAACTTAATAGCCTTACCAGATTCTTGGCACTCACTGTAATTAGTCTAGATGATACCATCCAGGTACTCCGACCAATTGAAAATTTATGCTTTCTGGAAGACTTGGCCAATTGATTCGATCATTGTCATATTGACATTTGACACCTGCCCAATTAGTGTGAATCACATAAATAAAATTATGGCAGTCCACCTTGCTCTTAGTTTATTGATTTTGTTGATGAGTAGTCCCTTGTAATTTTTTATTGTTGTCGACCCAATTAAAAAATGCATCCAGTCATTAGCATTTGATGTCTTCAACACTATGACCCCCTTCTTAGGAATACGAGTAATTCGTTGAATAAGTCCACCTATTATTGCTATGGGTTGGTCAATCCAAATGTATCCTTGATGAAAGTGGCTGACAATAAACTTTATTGCTTCTACCTTCCATCATCCTAAGTCGGCGAGTTGTGTTTCCCCCAACATGTGTCTGATGATGGATTTTGCTAGGAATTTGGTTTCAGGCTTCCAACATCCATTCTCCATTCCCCATTCTGTAAAAAAATTCCATTGCTTGCTCTAGTCCATCTCCTCTAGTTGTGATTGTCGTATTTTCTACATCCAGATTTGCAATGGGGTCATTGTTGTTCTGTTGAATATTTGTCTTGGTTTTGACCCTTCCATTACCTCCGAGAATTGATATCTCATTCTTGGAATTTCTATGTCTATATCCGGGATATTCAACAAGTCAGGAGAGGTTTTAGGTTCACTTGGTTGCACAATCAACTCTATACTCGGTTGCGGGGGAGAAAATAAAAGTGAGGAAAATTCATATGTGCTTTCCAAATTTATAGGTGGTGAGTGAAAATTTGGATTAAATTCATCCAGTTGTTCCTTGGATTCATGTGCTTTTATCATAATTAGTGGAGGTATGATCGACTCGTATGATTGGACATCTAGGCTATTTCTTAGTTGGAATTCTTGTGGGTCTTGTCGATCATTAATTGATGCATTTTGCAATTGGATATCGTACATGTCGAGGCAACTGTCAGTTATAGTGGTGGTTGTGCAATGGTCGTCTCTATCGCGTCAGTCATTAATGTTTCTATCTTTCTCGTTGACCCTTTCCTGTTGCACCTTAATTGCATCTCCTTCTCTGGAGTTGATTTTTTCATGGTCAGTGTTTTCTTGTGTGCGACCAACTATGTCTCCTTTACTGCTTTGCCATTGGTATATGGATCAACCAACTTTTCTATTGAGTCATCGAGTTTGTTGTTGTCGGATATACCTAGTCGATGTTTTTTATAGTTAGTTATCTCCTCCTTTTTGTTGTAATTTCCCGCGCTTGTATGATAACCATGCTCGCTTGACTCTCTCTTTCTTGATTTGGATCTGTCTTGATCGCTTGATTGTCTTTTTAGAAGGTTTTCTCTTAAGTCAGGAGATGGAGTGGTGCGTCAATCATGTATTATTCTTATTATTCTATGGCTCGACCATGGGCTTCTTTCTCTCTCCATTCTTCTTTTTATTGCTTTATTTGAGGCTTTGAAAGTTCGTTAATACTCATCTTTCTTTCCTAGCAGTTTCTTATACTTGTATTTCTATACCTGAATTTTCTAACTGAATTTGGTTTATTAGTACAAGCATGATTTATTTCCTTAAGGATGTGATTACTCTATATTTTCCTACTTCGACCAGACTTTTAGGTTTACCTTTCCACTCTGGTAGGTCCCTGTTGGCATTTTTCCTGCTAAATTTTGCCAACAAGGTTTCTCCTCTTCTATGTATAATACTTTTTTAACCACGCTCCATTAATTACTTTATTGAATGGATTACCTAATAAGGTTCAAAACTGAACTATTCTGGTTGGTTGAATGTCTTCGAAAACATACGGCCAAGCCATGTTGTCTCTAGTTTTCTCGATTTTTCTTTTATTCAGTTGTCATATAGTAGGACCAAATCTCCAATTTTGTTGTCCTTTTTCTTTAGATAACGGTCGTGCCATGATTTATGTTGTTGTTTTTGCATTTCCTTATGGTGTATTGCAATTAATATTCCTTCCTCTAGCTTATTTAATTGGTGCAGTCGATCATTCATGCTTCTTCCTTGGTCGGATTTAGCCACAATTGTTATCTTGTCGGAGTTGGACCAAAAATGTAAAGGAATAACAACTTCTTTCCCATAGACTAAATTGAAGGGATTTTGTCCAAGTAATCGTTTGTACGCAGATCTATATGCCCATAGGACTGTAAGAATTTTATCATCCCAGTCATTTTTGTCGATATTGCAGATTTTGGTGAGTCCTTTATGCAGTGTTTTATTAAATGATTCAACCGCCCCATTTTCTTGGGGATGATATGTGGTTGTTCATCTATGGTTGATCAAACACTTCTTCAATAGGATTTAGATTGTTTCATTTACGAAGTGTGTTCCATGGTCACTGATTAGTGTAAGTGGGCATCCAAACCTTGTGATTATGTTCTCATAAATGAATTTCACCACAACTTCTTTGGTGCACGATTCAACTGGTTTGGAGTCTTCCCATTTGGTAATGTATTCTACTACAGTAATAATGTATTTCACACCGGTTCTTTTTTCTCTCTGAGGAAAGGTGCCAACAAAGTTGATAGCCTATATTTCAAATTCTCGATTGGAGTTAACTGATCTTAGTGGCATTTCATTCTTCCATAGAGGTCACCTGAGCCTTTGAAAACTATCACATTTCCTAACCAGATCCTAAAAGTCTTTATGTAAATTCGGCCACCATAGAACTTCCTGAAGTATTTTCCAAGTTGTTGTGTTGTCCTAGAAGTGACTACCATCTAGCGCTACATGGGCCTCCTTAATAATATCTTCTCTTTATTTATAAAACATTATTTTTATTTTCTATAAAATCATATGGAGATTTTCCGTCTTACAAAAAGTTTGTTATATCCTCCAGATATTTGGTGTAGCTTCGAATCTAAATAGATGTGCGTCCGGGAGGTCCTCGTCTATGCATGTCGGGTCCTCTCATGTTTCAAGTTGAGATAGATGGTCGGGTCAGACATTCTTTTTCCCGGGTCGGACGATTATGTCAAATTAAAATTCTTGGAATGAGAGCAACCAACGACATATCTTTCCTTGGTGGACCGGTTTATTGACTAAGTTGTTTAATTCTTGATGATCTGTAAAGAATGTGAAAGGATTGGTGAGTAGGTAGTGTCAAAATTTTTGTAGTGTGAATATCATCAAAAAATCTTCCCTTTCCGTGGTCAAACAGTTCCTTTCTACTTTGTTCATTTTCTGCTTGGCATACGCATTTGGATGGTCGACTATGTCGTCATATGGTTGTGCTAGAATAGAACCGAAAGAAACATTCAAAGCATCGACATGGACGTGAAACCTTCTCGACTAGTCAAGAAATTTTAATATGGGTGCTTCAACTGGTCTATTATTTAATAATTTGAATGATTCCTGGTAGTCTTGTCTCCATCTAAACTCATTTTCTTTCCAGAGAAGCTCATCCATTGGGAACATGATATCTGAATAATGGCCTATAAATTTTTTGTGGTATCCCGTATGTCCTAGGAATATTTTAATTTGTTTTTGATTTACATACGGCCTTAATTTGAGTATAATTTTGATATTTTCCATGTCAAATTTTACACCGTCTTTGCATACCACATGGCCTAACAGAATGTCAATTGGTGTGGCAAAGGTGAACTTTTCAATGTTGAGAGATAGCTAGATTTGTTTGCATCATTCAAGCATCAGTCTGAGACATTGGATATCATTTTTGAATAAGTTGTATATCGACCAATCATCGAAGTAAACAACCATCATTTTGTATATATACTCTTGAAATTCCTTGACTAATATTCTTGAGAAATTTTTTGAGGCATTATTTAGTCCAAATGGCATTACCTTGTAGGCAAAGGAGCCAAATTGAGAGAAAAATGTCGTCTTTGGATGATATTCTTTGGCAATTGGTACATGATTATATCTGAGAATATTCTCGTAAATGAATAAAATCCGTGCCCTACAACTTCATTAATGATTTCGTCGTCGAACGGAGTGGGAAACAGGTCTGTTAAAGTTAGTTTGTTAATACCTTTGAAGTTGATGCACATTTTTAACTTCTTAGGGTCGTTCTTCTTTGGCTAAACCACCATAGGACTTACCCATTCAAATTTTTCGATTGGACATATGATACCTTTTGATAACATTTGTTCGATTTCCTTCTAAACGATGGGATTGTATTTGTGAGCTAATTTGTAAGGTCACTTTTTGATTGGTTTTTTTCCTGAAATGAGTTCAATTTTCATCTCTCCCATTTCTTCTACCAATCCTTTTAAATCTTTATAGTCTTGTGAAAATATGTCTTGGTATTCCTTGAGTAAGTATACTATGTCAATTATTTCCTTCTCTTTCCAATAGTCGCTTACTTGTGCCATTTTTGGTCAATCATCGTTCAATATGTTGAATTATTAAGTTTTGATTTCAACATCCATCCACTCTAGTGGTTTTTCTTCATCGAGATAACATTCCCCTTCTTTGATTATGGTGAAGTTCTCTGGGAAGTCTAGCTATTTGTGGTCTTATTTTTATTCCTTAGATATCTTTAGTACTGATTTTACATTATTTTGCAACGTCGGGTGATCAATTTTACATCAGAAGCTATGGCTCAGACAACTTATATTCTCCATGTCAATTCTTCGTGCTATCGTAGTTCCATTATCTTTTTTCAAGATGAGGTTACAAGTCAATGTCAAGCCTTGATAAATCGTCATCTTCTATTTCTCCTTTTGTGTTGATGGAGTCAGTTTTTCTAAAAAAAAATTGATCTATTGTGTTGCTTCTTTTAGATGTTCCTCTTTCGGGGTAAATTTGAAGTCTTGGATAAACTTTTCTTTGATGTCGGGATAATTTAGTGTATGGCCACAAGCTTCTTTGAACTTGTACCATTTTTTTGGTATTTAATCTAATGTGCTTGGAAACATATGAGGCCAAACCCTTTCATCTCTATATCTTATTTGGCACCATTCATTCTTGCAATGGTGAATATGCTCGACTGGGTCATACCCGACTTTGAAAATAGGAATGTCAACAACTTTGGCTAGTTTCTTCTCCCTGAATCACTCTATAAAGTAAGATGATATAATTTTCCGCATTTGTAGTCTCAGGGAATGTGTTTCCCACTGTTCAAGGATAAATTCGTGAGTGCGGACACAGACCAATCTCCCCAGATCCACCTGGATCTGGAACAAACTGTGACAGAATACTACTCTTTCCCTA
>SNQJ01S0042568.1:216228-230654 GCA_010110895.2 Picea sitchensis
CTTCAAAAGTGTGATTTAGAGAAGCTGATAAGTGTAACTTTCTTCATGAAAATGATCTTAAAGAAGAGTTAGATCTTCCATCATCATGTCATTATCATGTCATCATCTTGATAACCAAAAATGTGGATAACACCCACCACCTTACATCCTGGCTCATAAAGGTTTCTACCAAGCTTTGAGTTCTGCCTTGTTCTCCAACATATTTAGAAAATTCCTCGACATGCGTTGATGAAACATTTTGTTCGTTGTAACGTAATGGATGTTTTACCATGTTGTTGGTCAAAATAAGAGTAAGTTTTTGTTGGAATATTTTTTCATAAACTATAGGTACTTCTTGAATTGAATAACATGTTATGGAACGTGTAATTGGGATGGCTTCAATGGTCCAACAATATTTTGAGTGTGCTTCATAATTTTCAATCTGCCAGTTGTATAATGTTGAGTCAGAGTTGTGTCTGACTGACAAGGGGAGATTTGGATGATATTTCTCCTCATGCTTTTGGTTCAACGTAATCTCTTTGTTCATTGACTATTTGGTATAAACATCGCAATTCCTAATATTTTTCCAATGACTCACTCCAAGGTTTCCCTTCACTAGGATCTAGAGGAATTATTATTTTTCTTCCATTCCCTTTTGATTTTGTCTTTTTCAAGGGATATATTTGCTTTCATTTTTCATCCCCATGGCCGACTGACAAGTGTTTCATATGTTGGTATTCCCTCGGCTAAGTCGATTACTTCGAAGTCAACTGACATTGGTATACCCATGATATACGATTCAACGTTTTTGAGTATACCAAAAGGATCTATTAATCTTTGATCTACTAACTTTAGGTAATTTAGTGTTGGTGCTTGTGAAGGTCGTCAAGACTGTATCCATGTCTCTCAAGGTAGGATATTTACTTGTGATCCAAAGTCGATGATTTCTTGGTTAATCGACACCCCATGAATTTCTAAGTCGACCTGTGGGTCGTAATATTTATTTTTATAGGAGAGTTGTCTGAAGTATTTGGATAGTCTTTGTCCTTATTTATACTCTCTTAGTATATTAAGCAGATCTAGCAATCGATCGACTCAATTATTTTCTTTCAATAGCTGCAAAAATTCTTGTACCATATCTTTGTTTTGTCTTCCTCTATTTGGTTAATCTTGATTGGAATTTCTGAATAATTTAAGCGCTTCCCTCATAATATGTTCTTCTTTATCAGGATTTGGGAACTAATTAGATTTCATTTCCTATCAATCATGTAAGGGGATATTATCCCATCTTGTGCCCGATCTAGTGACAATAATTTTTTTGAATTTAACACTTTTTTTAGACTGTGTGTAGGAGGCTTACATTCTTTTTAGTCATGATCTTATCAAGTACTATTGGGCAATCTTCTAGTAAGTGATCACCAATTCCAAAAATGTTACAAAATTTCAAGTCAAATCAATCTTTTATTGGGCATTCGGGGCTAATGTGGTTGCCTTTCCAGCAATTGTAACAATACGGTCGACCTCAAGCACAACCTTGACCTTGGAATTCGGATCGACCTCGGCCCCCTCAACCACAACCTCTGCCATAATAATTAGGTCTTCTCTCGTAGTCACTATTATGATCGGTTTCTTCAGTGTGATAGAATGTATTTACATTTCTATTTCATGCATTTAGACTATACCCAGATGTTTTGTGGTTATGCATTTCACAGGTATGACACCACTTGGTATTTTTCAAATTGTGTGGGAAATATTGTACATTATGGTCAGTCAAGGTTTCACATATGTTAGAATATGTTTCCACTTGCACTCGTTTTGCATCCGTTGTACGAGGTGCTCGGCAAGAATGATTTTAAGGATGGAAATTTATATTAAAATGTAGAAACATGGGCCAATATTACTAGTCCTTAATATGAAAAATGTAAAATGTTTGGTGATAGTTTTGTAAAAATATTAAAATTTCTAAGGATTTTATATAGTTTCTATAAAATTTTGGTGATTTTAAAGGTAAAATAATTTTATTCTATGGAATTTGGGCGAATTGTTTTTAGAAAAAATGGAAATTAGTGAATCGTTTTTTGGGAAAAACCATGGAAAATTATCCCATTTGTGAAATTTAGCCCCTAAAATCATCTATGGTGCTTGGTCGTTGAGACTACAAGTATCTTTTGTATGACCATCTTTGCAACATGTGGTACACCATACCTCGCTTCTTCTCAAGAATACATTTTTAATGGTTTGTTGTAGATGTTCTATTTTTTCTTCTAACCTTTTCGTCGACGAGGAAGTCGATGGGTAGTCATCACCCGACTCGACCTATTGTGGTTTCTGTAAAGCCTCTTCACACGATGTTATCTCATAAATATGTAATGGAGTTCTAATTCATTGTAGCAATCCGGCTACGTACCATTGTACTAGTATACTTTGGTCAATTGTTGATGGTATTTGGCTAAGTAGATCTTTGAATCTTTTGTCGTATTCACAGACCGACTCACCTAGTCATTGCTTTATTTCTTTCAGCTTTTGTGCGGCCAAGTGTGTAACATCTTGGACCTTGAAAAATGATAAGAAATTTCTCTTTATTTATGATTTTGTTCGGCTTTGATTTTCTGTGAAGTTAATGAACCAAGTTAGAGCACGTTGAGCGGCACCAAACTGTTCCATCTTCTTATCTTCATCTGAGATCTCTGTCACTTCTCATAATTTTTTGCAAAAAAAACAATGTCTTCTTGGGTCTTCATCTCCCTCGTAAAGGGGAATATTATTGAGTCTCATGGCTTCTTTAATAATGTTAGATTTTTGTGATCCTCGACTTATAACACTTTTTGGCTAGGAAGTCAGAATCTTATTTGGTTTTTCTTTTGTCGAATTTTATGTCAATCCATCTTCGCGTGAATGGTATTCAAGTAGTATTTTCTTCTTGTTTTCTCGACAAGTTATTTCTTCAATCTGACAACTTTGGTCTTTATATTCAACGATACGTCGTTCTATCGGACATGTTGGTTCACAGCTATAATTTATTAGATTTTTTTTCGATTGATATAATATTTAGCAGGGGGGCGGGTCTGTAAGATCCTTGATGTGAATGAGTATTGTATCGAATTCATTTCTTTCTAGCTCAAAAATCAACGTGTCGCATAAATTTCCATTCTCATGAGTTATATACCTTAATCACGCATATTGTTCATTGATATGAAGTCTTTGTTGAAGAAATTATCTAATTCGAGGGTTGGTTTCTTGAACAGGAGGAGAGTGTATTGTTGGTCCTGACTCTTCGTAATCCATGCTTTCGACTTGGTTCTCTAGTTGATGGGCGCCCATGCTAGCCTCTATTAACTGTGCTTCGTTACTTCTGTTGGGGGTCGTCGCGGTTGTTGTTATTTCCATCTCTGGTCTATTTATTTTAGACTCGGACTTCTCATGTGCTCCTTCATGATGATATCCTCCAATTATTTCTCTATTCAGTTTTCGGCTAGTCCACAGGTTACGAATCTCCTCTCTTTTCTTTTGTCTCTTGTCTCGCTCCAATTTTTGGATGTCGGACATTTGTTTGTAAATTTATTTCCCTCTTGAAGAAATTTATGCTTTAGTCGATCAAATGCTAATATTCTCTTTTATTATGGAATCTCACAGATTAGACGACCCCCAAATGTCGCCTCGACTTACTCGAAGTTGGTGAAAGTGGCCATGTTTATTTTCTCAAGAAGTAGTCCCACGCTTGTTTTGTATCCTTGCACCTTGCTTCTAGAAATCTGGCCCACTTTCCGTCTCTCTCTTCCCAGTGAATATTTGATGGTGGTGTGCCAAGTCGAGGTATAAATTTAACAATGTCTCCTATGCCTTTGTTGAGAAACATTTTGTGCAGTAGTCTAGGAATTGTGCATGTGAATCTGTCGTGTAGCTCAGTGTAGAATTTATATTTGATTGTATCGAGGGATGTTCAATATTCGATAGCTTGTTCTGTTATGTAATCTTCAACGATTATTTCAACCCACTCATGCAGATTCGTTCGACCCCCGTTTGTGAGCTTGATGGTTAATTTTTCATTGGGCGTCAATTTACGCATTACCATATTTGTTTATGTACTCGAACAAGGCTTCTGGAATAGCTTCTAGAAATATTTTGTGGGTCTCTGAGAAAAATCATGAATGTTTTGTTGCTAGCGTTAGGTTGTTTCTCCGTGCATGGTTCTTAATGTAAGTTTCAGTTTTTTGCTCCCACCACTCACATATGTCTTGTAGAGTTATCATCTATATGAATGTTTCCATGCCTAGATTTAGAACTACCGAAAAAAAAAACAATGTTGTAATCTAGGTAAAAGTAGGGGATTGTTACCAGTAGTACTTCAACACATAAGAAAGCATAGATTCATATACATATAGATAGATACATACACAAAGTAGTGGAATCCCAAAGAACATCACTTTAATATATGATATGTCAATACAAAACAATAGATACAATCTTTCTCGTAGAGCTTGTCTATTTATACCTATATGTTTAGTTATCAGGAAGTTGTAACTTCTTAACTGCCTGGGTCAGTCGGTTAACAGAGACTTCAACTGACTTATAATTTCAACTTCATCAGTTGACCAACTATATTTTGGTCAACTATCAAGTCTAGTCGACAGAGTCGACTAGCCCTTACAACAAGAGGAATCAAGAGGACTTTAGTTCCATGTTGAATTTTGAATCCTAAATACATTTTGGGAAACACAACAATTCATTGTGGAAGAAGCAAGAGAAGGATCTAAGATCAAACAAAAACTATGTTTGAGACCTTATGGGAAGGTTCTTGCACTTAAGAAGCCTTCAATTAGTAGTGTATTAGTTATTTAACATAAATTTATATGTAAAGTTCTCTGTCACGTTATTTTGTTGTATCTTTTGTTACATTGTTGTCCTCCATGGGAGAATCCTAGATTTAAGGGAATGAAAGTACTATTTAAATTAAGTGAACATTTTCTAGCTAAAGATCTATGTAAGGATCAAAGAGGGCCCAACTCAAACCTGCATTAGAAATCTTAATGGCTTATGTTTTAGCATTGTTGTTTTCATTGATATTATAACATTTACAATTCTTATATGGACTAACTTTGGCTACTCGTATTCCCCTAGTTACAATAGTTACTTACAATAGTGAATAGTGGATAGATCATTTAAATGACAAAATGTGGTTTTGATCCCTTGTTTGAACAAAGAAGAGAAATGGAAGTGATAAATGTTGGTGTGGGAGAAAAATAAATTGGATATGTGCTACCATATAAGAGAAAATATATACATGTAAAGAGGCATGAGAATAATTTTGGAGAAATCAATACATTGGAGAGGAATCAAGAGAACTTTAGTTCCATGTTGAATTTCGAATCCTAAATACAATTTGGGAAACACAACAATTCATTGTGGAAGAAGCAAGAGAAGGATCTAAGATAAAACAAAAACTATGTTTGAGATCTTATGGGAAGGTTGTTGCACTTAAGAAGCCTTCAATTAGTAGTGTATTAGTTATTTAACATAAATGTATATGTAAAGTTCTTCGTCACATTATTTTATTGTATATTTTGTTACATTGTTGTCCTCCATGGAAGAATCCTAGATTTAATGGAATGAAAGTACTATTTAAATTAAGTGAACCTTTTCTAGCTAAAGATCTATGTAAGGATCAAAGATGGCCCAACTCAAACCTACATTAGAAATCTTAATGTCTTATGTTTTAGCATTGTTTTTTTCATTGGGATTATAACATTTACAATTATTATATGGACTAAGTTTGGCTACTCTTATTCCCTTATTTACAATAGTTACTTACAATAGTGAATAGTGGATGGATCATTTAAATGACAAAAGGTGGTTTTGATCCCTTGTTTGAACAAAGAAGAGAAATGGAAGTGATAAATGTTGATGTGGGAGAAAAATAAACTGGATATGTGCTACCATATAAGAGGAAATATATACATGTAAAGAGGTATGAGATAAATTTTAGAGAAATCAATACATTGGAGAGGAATCAAGAGGACTTTAGTTCCACGTTGAATTTTGAATCTTAAATACAAATTGGAAAACAAAGCAATTCATTGTGGAAGAAGCAAGAGAAGGATATAAGATCAAACAAAAACTATGTTTGAGACCTTTTGGGAAGGTTGTTGCACTTAAAAAGCCTTCAATAAGTAGCATATTAGTTATTTAACATAAATTTATATGTAAAGTTCTTCGTCACATTATTTTATTGTATCTTTTGTTACATCATTGTCCTCCATGGAAGAATCCTAGATTTAAGAGAATGAAAGTACTATTTAAATTAAGTGAACATTTTCTAACTAAAGATCTATATAAAAATCAAAGAAGACCCAACTCAAACCTACATTATAAATCTCAATATCTTATATTTTAGCATTGTTAAATCAAAGAAGAGCCAACTTAAACCTACATTAGAAATCTCAATATCTTATATTTTAGCATTGTTTTTTTATTTACAACTCTTATATATACAATAAAAGTTATCTATAAAACATATATTCATAATTTTTATTTATGAAAGAAAAGCTTCATAACTTTCCAATAGTAAAGTTCAGAATTGTCTTCAACCTCGGTGTGGACTCATCAATTGTCATAGTTTCAAATACCTATTAAACAAACAACAAAGCAAACCATAAATATTTTTACATTGCCACAATTTCAAATACCTATTAAACAAACAACAAAGAAAACCAGGAATATTTTAACATTGTATGTGATAAAAGTAAGGTCACTTGACAACACTATAAAGGACATGTTTTTTTTTATTCAAATTTATGTGCTGAAAATAATAAGAAATTGCTATAACAATATTCACAAAAGGCAGAAGAATATCAACTTTAAAGAACTTATGTAATAAAGTCTATAAGGGATAGCTCAGTTGGCAAGATGTGCGCACACTCTCCCAGTTTGGGGAGAGGTCACAGGTTCAAGCCTAGCTATGAGTCCCTGGGGCTGCTGCTTTTCTACTCCCATATCATCCACTATGTGGGGAAGTATCGGGGTAGGTTCCCAGCGAGTTAATTTCTCATCTGGAAAAAAAAAGATGTGAGACGATTATCATCTTCAAAGGATTAATCACGGGTTTGCAAGTAAAAGTGATCAAACACTACTATGGATGAGCAGAATATTATTTTATTTCATGATGTGATTAAGGAATATTTTAAGTGATCAAATGATATTATGGATGAACAGAATATTCTTTTATTTCATTATGTTGATGTGATTATTCTTTTATTTCATTATGTTTATGTGATTAAGGAATATTTTTTATTATGTATAATTCATTTTAATAAAAGTTAAAGTAAATAGTTTAAATAAATGTAGAATGAAAAGTTTAGAAGAATGTAGATTGTAATTTTAATGTTCTGTTATAAGTTCCTATATTATATTATATTATATTATATGACAAACAAAAAATACTCAATGCTTAATAACTACTTTATTAAACATGTTACACAATTGTGGATAATAAATATAGAATGAAAAGTTTAGAAGAATGTAGATTGTAATTTCAATTCTCTCTTACAAGCGCTGATATTATATGACAAACAAAAAATACTACATGCTTAACAATTGTTTTATTAAACATGCTACATAATTGTGGACAATATTAAAACCAACATTACTAATTACCATACAAATCTATCTTACCTTCAACAAACATCTTAATATGTAATCAGACTGTAGAAGAAATTGGATGGGAGGGATTTGTTGCAAATGAAAACAAAAAATGATACATGCACATAATATGTTAAGAATCTTCCAAACCTCACTTAGGTCTATATCAAGTATCTATAGAGTAATTAACCAGTGAGGCTAGTGGCTAGGGCTCTATAATTTTCTGTTCCAAGCATTTTAGGATGTTAAGGGATGATTGTAATGAAATATTATTAGCTAATAATTAAAATTTATATAATTACCTCAAGTTAAATCTTTGGGCAGTAAGATGTATTGGGAACCCAAAGATTTGGACAAGTGTTTACAATTTCCTAAAGTGTTGCATCACTAACATAGAAACATTGGACACATACAAGGATGTTAATAGTGGACATGAAGTAATTGCAACATGGAAACTTACATCTGAAAGATGGCAATAATAACCCACATCAAGTTCAAGAATTTAGGGCATGTCAACATCATAGAAGCCACGCCTTAAGTTTTAAGGATAAAATTTCTAATTGTGGACATATATAAATTATTTTAATTTTTTAATAAAATCATTGTACTAATAGAATCTTAATTACATGTTTCTTGAGAATTACTTCTTAGAGATAGTTTTGCAACGATCAATAAATCTAATAGGAGGAAATCTACCGAACTATTGAAAAATCCATCATGTAAATATCTTGAACATAGATTACCACCTCAATGTTCTTAGATACCAAGGAATTTCAAAACCATTACATAAACATATTATATGAACAAATGAATGTAGAATGGAATAAATATGCATATATGTGACACAATTATTAACTTATCAAGTGCACGATTTGAGCATATAAGTTCATCATTATTGAGAGAAACCCAAAACACTTAGTTCTACATTCTTTGTTTCCAACATTAATGATTAAGATAGTTTTATTCATCTTTCTATAATTAAGATGTGGAAGTATATATCTTGGTATCTTGGTGATTTTGTAATTATGAAATTTAAATATTTCAAAAAGCCTTGATGGGATCTAGTATCCTTTGTTTACAAACCAAAACTTATTTGACATAAATTTAAATATTCTAAATATTCCAATATATAAAATACATATTTAGATAAATTAAAACATCGCACAAGTATATTTCAAACAAATCCACCATAATTGAACTTCAAAATGAACTTTTATATATAAAAAAAACTAATCATCAACAAGTACACATGTACAATATAAGTTACTTGTGAGGCCCATCCAAACTAAATGGTCCTCCTTATTTTTCAATATATATTCATTTACATCATGATCATCACCATTACCATACGTTCTCCACCATCATTGTCACCTAGAATGAATTTGAAAGTGTCCTTTATGATTTGACTACTTCTCCTATTTGATTTTTTTTTTCTAAAATAAATTCTATATTAAAATAAAAAACTAAACCAATAACTTCTAAAAAAAAAATAATTGCAACATCACTAATTTATATATAATATTTTATTATTAATGTACCCATATAACATATATAACATAATTGATCATTGTGAAAGATAGAAATAAATTCTATATTAATCATATTCATTATATAAAATAATTCATTAACAAACACCCAATAAAAAACTCCCTCGACACCTATATTACATGATATCATTTACATAAATATCCAAAACCTTATAAATTCACTTTAGTTAGGCTTCCCTTGAGCTCGAATAATGGAGCTTCATCCATCAAAACATAATAGTTTTTCTATAACGATTTGCGAGTTTCATATGCGATCAATAGTCACCAATTCACTCTTTGTATAGTCATATAGGCTCCAATTATAATGGATAAGAACCAAGAGTTCAATCATAAAATGAGTGTTCACGTTATATCCTAATATATACATAACTACATAGTACTCTTTAGAAAATGCAATAGTGTATACGTGATTCTCTAGGAAAAGAAATAGTGTATACGTATGATTCGGTGAGAAAACGTATGATTTTCTGAGAAAAGAAAAGGAAAAAATATGACGAAACATTAATTGAAAAAAGAGTTTAAGAAATTCTTTAAACCTTAGCTTGTTACAATAATGAAAAAAGATGGTTAATTTTCTAATTAAAAGAATAATGAAAGACTAACTGAAAAAAGAGTTTAAGAAATTCTCTAACCGTTAGCTTGTTAGAATAATGAAAAAAGATGGTTAACTCTCTAATTGAAAGAATAATGAAAGATGGTTAACTTTAGATATAATGATATAAAACCCAATATGTAACAGAATGCTTATTAATCACCCAACAATCAATTATGCGAAACTACTTTAATGCTCATAGATCTTCTTGGAATGTATATGTAGCTCAATTTGGTTCATGGGACACAATTGTGGCTTCAAGAACATCAATAAAACTGTTTACTTTATTCTATCCCTTCTTTATCGCTTTCAGAACTCGTAGTAAAGTTTTGATTAGGTCAAATGACAATATATGTCCAAATCAATGAAAGGACCATGTAGATAAATGAAAGGACTGATGGACTCGTGATGCATTAGTAGACCATGAATGACTACAACCAACCTTGTGGAACTTTGCAGGTCAGTCAAAGGCTTGATGATGCATTGATGGACGACTCTAAACGACCTTGTGAGAATCACTATTGCAGTACATATATAGTTAGCAGGTTTTGTAGTTCCATCTGAGAAAGGGGTGTAGCAAGGTAGTTATGGCACTTATGCTTCCCAATGATGCTCATTTCCATTATCATCGTGACATCATATGTAGTTCACATCCGAAACACATAATTTTCTCTATTGATATTGCAAGGGGTGGCATTACTTCTTAACATTTTAGCGTGAGAAACCACTACAATCATCATTTAGTTACATTTCTTAGTAAGATTTATGGTATTTGGCAATGCCCATTTAAGAATATTTTTGACAATTTCACATTAACCATTTAAGAATATTTTTGACAATTTCACATTAACTTAGAATTATGTTTTTGAATGATCATTATGAGTCTACTTTGTGTTTACACTACACAAATTCACTTTGACATAGAGGCGTAAGGATTTACAAACCCTAATTGTGTTAACATTGCCAAACGTTTAGAGACTTTTTTACTTCGAAAATAAAAGAGTAAGGAGACCATTATACTAACTTGCATGATAATTCTAGAATTTGAGCCATTATTTGCAACAACTCATAATCTGAGAAACCAATTGTAAATATGAGATTATGAAGTTGGAGAAAAACCAAGTTAAATAGTGTTTTCTGCTAGAACTTCTATCAAAAGGTGCATTATTAAGGTTAAACATGAGGCCCCTTCTTTTTCTACCACACCTACCCTAGCAATCATTTTCCCCTCATTCACTTCTTGCTTTTCCTTTCTTACAAAATTTCCAGTATTCTTACATCACTATCCATTCTTCTCTACCAATGTAATGTATGCCTCGGGGTTATGTTTATAACTGCATTATGTATTTGGGGGATTATGAGATTTGTTTTCATGTATAGAATAGAAGTTTTATAGTGATAGACGATTTGTGGGATATTTTTTCCTAAAATGGTTGATACTGGAAATATTCACAGTCTGTTGGATATTGAAAGTTGCACGAACAGAAGCACCCATGTCGTTGGGGTCTGAGTCTGTTCATCCAAACGTTGTGTAAGGAAACATGACACAAACACCATCACATATCATGGTACCAATCTTCATCTAATGGATCATAGGAATTAGTGAGATATGTTGCAATTTTAATTATCAGTTGTGTAATAAGAACGAATAGTGCAATGCCACATTCCTCATGAATATGTCTGAATCTCGTTCAACCATTTCATGAAATGTTTGTGCAATGTCACATTGCTCACAATTATGTGAGAAAGGCTCCATGATGAATAGGTTTTGGATAGAGGGAACCATATCCAACCATGTATGCCATCCTCAAAGAATTATGTCCCAATATGTAATCCACTTTCATCAACACAATGATTCAGATCCTACATATATTAGTAACTTTTTGAAATAATAGGAAAATTAAGCATTGAGCTATTATGAATCTATACTTGTTTTGCAAGTGTTCTTAGCCTATGAGGAGTGATTGTTGTTTTTTCACCACAAGAGATTACTTCTTTTGAGGAGCTCAAGTATTTAGTATATGACAATAGCAAGAAGATTAGTTCGGTCCAAATGGTGTGTGAATTGTTGACTTGAAAGATTGAGAGATTAGTTTAGGATTGAAAGATTTGTAGGATTAAAATATTTTTCAAATCTTTTGTTTCTATGACCAACACTCATTCTAACATATTGGAAAAGGAGTTGAGGCATATCAACGAAATTAAGATGCCCTTACCTTCGGAAATATTCTCTTATTTTCTCATTCTATTATATCTTCATTTATTTTGGGTACTGTAGCTTGTTCAATGTTAAAAGTTTATTTTTAAATTCCTGATCAAACTTGTTTTCATTTTCTCCAGGTACTTGGAGGCATATAGAATGGAGTAGAAGTGGATATTATGTATTCATCTATCTTGTTATCCGAACCTGGGTCAAGCAATTATTACATATGTCCGCCACAACATGGCACTAAATCATGTCCTCCAAACTAAGAGAGAAGTTTGATGAAATACTAAAAATAATGAAGCATACTATATTGCCCTTATTGAAGGGCTAAAAGAAGCAAAAAAATACAGTGCCAATGATATTGTAGTCTTCACCAACTGAGAATTGATATGCAATCAGATAAAAGGAGTATATCAAGTTCTAAAATACAATATAAAACCTCTTCATAGAGAAGTAAGAATCATTGCTTCTTAATTTCAGTGTTTTACCATAAATTACCATGCATAGATTAAGAGGATGTCAAGTGATATGGTGTCGGGACTAGTGTTAATTGTAGGTGAAGGTGTCAAAGATGACTTGGTATCACCATCTATGCCAACAAAATTCATTGTTGGACATCAATATAGATCCCTAATGTGTGAATGCTTTCTTGTGATGATTGTTGTTGTGTCTCTAGTGGCATGATTGTTTCACTAAAGAAGAACCCATCACTCTACTACATTTGTCTCAAACTCTAATAATTGGGGTCTCTTATAACGGTGACAAGGTTGAAGAAGTATTTGTATAATTCCAAACTTATCTATATGTTTCATGATTAAACAAATGAGTGTTTTTAAGGTTCTAACTATTTTTTCTTTTTATTTTACCATGTTTTATGGAGCAAATAATGACACCTAAACAAATGATGTTTCTTCAATTTATTCACAAATGAGTCTAGCACCTTTGTTTGCCACACCTACATTATCTTCTTCGAGCCTTGTTTTACTACAACAAGATTTAATCCCTCATCTGTAGGTGTAGTTTCCTTATATGATTCTTTGTTTCAATCTTTTCCTTGAGTTGTTGGATACAATAATGCGATGGATCCACTTGTATTATGATGGTCAAATCAGTAGGTCAACCTCCATAGGGCATAACTCTCCCATACGAACTGTATTTTTGGTCTAGGATAGCTGGTTTTGAAGCTATCAATATGTTGTTTCCCTTGTAGCCATCAGCTAAGCCTATGATGCTTTTTTACCCCAAAAATGATTTTTTGAGCCCCCAATGAGTAATTTTCAATTTTGGTGTTGCTTAATAAATTTCAAGATCAATGCAAATATTCACCCAGAAAGTAACGAAAAAGAATAAAAAAGTACACAGTAGTCCATTTCAAATCAACTCATACTCACAATCCACACCTGTCTTGGTTCCTAAACTGAGTCGAGTCGACATGACCCGGCTAAACCATGTCACCCACATGTCATTATATAGAAAAAGATCAGGAAAACAAGTCCTTCAAGTTGACTGGTATTTTTGCAAATTTATTACAGGGTCAGAGTTTTACTCATACTTTTTGGCCTCACCAAGTCATTCATCCGGTCAATTATGGCTACTATGAGAAAAATACACCCTAGAGCTCAGCTTTTACACATTTCTAACATTCCTTATTTAAACTATCTTATCCATTGATGACAATCATATGCCATTGCATCCTCTATCATTTTTTTTTCATCTTTCATCCCTTATTACTCTAGGATAGATTGTAAGAATAAGTGTGTGACATCCAACTATTCACATCTAGATATTTAACTATTATTGTCAAACAACTTGTCAAGGTAATTATATCAATTAATAGTGTTGTTTTGATATTGGATTGGAGTTTTAAGGAAAAACTTAAATCCCTAAATAAAGAATCCTTTTGCAACATTTTGAACAAAATATCACCTTGGAAACCTCCCTGCACATTGTTGAATAAATAATTCAGTAATAATAAATCACAAGGAAATTGCTATCATGCAAGGAAAAGTTTACAAAGAATATTGAAGAAGTATATTCAAAGAAAGAATTTTTTTGGAGATAGAAGTTCAAAATCTAGTGGCTTAAGGATGGGGATAGAAATAATCCTTACTCCAAAAGGTATCTCTATCTCAAATAAACGAAAATAAAATCAAGAGGATAAAGGATAGAAATGGAAATTAGTTGGAAGAGCCAGATTTAATTAAGAGGTTGTTTCCTTCATTAAATCTTTGCTTACACATATGGAAATAAATAGATCTTCCAGCTATGACCTAACTCTAAGTAACTAACAATAAATAGATCTTCCAACTAGCACATGATTCTAAGTAACATTCATGCATTGATATCATATAATTAAAATGAAGATCCAATGAAACCACTCTCTGTTGAAAAGTCAACAAGAAACATGTGTCTAATTTAGTTTTCCCTTAATTAAATTAGACAATAAATATTAATCTATTATCTCATT
>SNQJ01S0042568.1:243036-261090 GCA_010110895.2 Picea sitchensis
AAACCATGTTAAGGTTTAAGCTATTATTAGAGTTATTTGCATTTCACTAGATAACAATAGCATAAGATAGGATCACTGATAAATACACAATCACAAGAGACACATCATTTATCCTGGGAAACCCTCATGGGGGAGAAAACCTAGCAAAACTTCCTTATTATAGATAGCCAATACAATTCCAAGAGATAACTCAAACAAATACATAAGTTCCTCTCCCAAGAATGTGCCTCTCTCTCTCTCTCTCTCTTCTCCAACTGTAGCTCTGAAACTTGCTTCTCAATAAACAAGTGAGTGTGTGTCTAAGTGAGGCGCTAACCTCCTTATTTATACAACTCTGGCATGTGTGGAGGTGTCTTTTCACTGGCAGGGCCGACTTCTCAATCTGGGTGGTTATAACCACCTTTAATATATTCTGGGGTCGACTTCTTATTCTGCCTATTACAATTATGTTTTGACCAATCTGCAAAAGGGGATTTGGTCTTTTACAATAGCCGACATGATCAATCCACAATAGGGGATTGATCTAATGAATAATACAACAATAATAATTAGAATACACTTTGTAGTTACATTATTTCAACAACTATACCTCTACTCTGCGTCTGGTGATGATCCCCTCACGCTTGAAATCTTCGTTGACTGCACACCTCCTCCCAAGGCTGGTATGCATTCAAAGATAGAAAAACAGAAAGCTACAAGCATGATATTCATATACAAATTAGGGTTAGATGTTAGAGTGTCAAAACATAAACCATTAAAAGAATTCAATACACCATGATTTGGGATAGGAAAAGTAATTCTTTTATTAATAACTCAATGATTATATCTTTACAACCAAAGCAGGCTATTGTTCCACGAACTTGGTTGAGGCTCCTCTTCACCAGGCTCCAAGTGAACCTTTGTATGGCTTCTCCTCTCAACCTTCTGATCTCTTATTGGGAAGTGAATGGGTTCTGATGGAGGAAGAAGAGCTAATTGGGGAATGTTGAGGCAATTCTCACAAAAGGGATGCACTTAACTTGGGCAAGGAGGGGATGTGAAACGGGCAGAGTTTCACTGTTCTTATGTCTAGATTTGGAATGAGACCCCAACACCTCCTTTTATATGACAAACGGATGGTTATTTGGTTGGGTGACGGGCTATAGGCAGTGGATTAGTTGGGAAACTACCCAATAGCCCGTAATCTCAACGAATTCCTTGCAACTTTTTATTTTTTGCAACTTTTGCAAGTATACGTGGGTTGTAGTGGTGCAACATGTGTACTTACGCGGGCTGTAGTGGTGTAGCAGGCGTATGTACACGGGAAGTGTTGGTGCAGGGCGCATACATCTTAAAAAAATGGGTTTTTTAGAAGAGCAACTCAGTGATGGCTTGGCAAAAAATGCAAGTAAGAGGGCCAAAGGCCAGGTATGCATGTGTAGAGCAATTTAGGGTTATAACACTACCATGTTCAAAAGGTTTCAAATGAATTTCTTCATCACTTAAAAATATAACCTTAAGTATTGTGTTGTTGGAAAGCAAGTGTAACTATTGATGTAGAACGTATCACTTTCTTCAATTGTTGTTGTTGAAATACATAAATGCTATTGGGTTCATAACATAGAAATAAAGTTGTTTGTTAGTTGTTGTAGTAGATAAGATAAGATAATTGGAACAAATATTTATTGATGAGCTTTGGTGGCTGGAAAACATCTCTATAGACATTGAAGGTTTCAAAGCCTTTCATCCATTGTATTTCTACAACCCTTGTCCATGCATTCCCTGGATGTAAAATTTAGATTTAGCAATAAATATTTCTAAAATGCATAAAAATCTTAGGGAGATGATTCAAGATTTGGATGAATACATTATTCAAGCCTTTGAAGGAGGTAAAGATGTTTCAAAATTTCTAGATGCAAGCAAGGCATGCTTGGAGCATAATTTTATCTATCACTCTAATTTCCACTTCATTATACGTAGCATACTCTATAGTTCCCCATTCCATTGAAATTAATATAATTTATTTCTATCCTAATTATATTTCTCTCTATAGTGTGAAGAAGTTTCACAAAACTCTTATGAACCATGGCCAAATTAACCAAAGTCTTGTTGTTCAATGGTGCGGTTGTACTGAAATTAACATTCACAATGAAGGGGGCTACTTACAACCTGAAGATACTATTTCCCTGCAAGCTTCTCTTCTCTTGAAAACTAACAAATTTATTTTGGTTAACTCAAGGTCAAACCTAGCCAACTGCCTAATAAATAACCCAACTTAGAGGTAGGAGGAGTCACTATCTAAACAATATTTGGTAATGTAGGAGATGCAAGAGTATAAAGAATAAACTAGTTAAAGCTAAAAAGTGTGCATCAGAACCCAAATCATTCTCTATTCTTGAGAAGAACTTAACAAGACTATTTAAAGATATTCCCACCACAATGAACATTGCGGTAACTACTAGCATGCATGGATCTTCAACCTTCCATGTAATGATGCCTAAAAGAAGAGAGAGGCATGCACTAAAATCACTATGTACCAGTGCAATTCCTTTCCACCTATAAAGTATCTCATCTCTAGCAATTGATTTCATTTGTGTGGCAGTGAACGTTAAGGTTAACTAATGGAAATATCAAGACATTATGTAAATTAGCTTTAAAAATATCACATATCTAAGTTATAAACAAAACAGAGAATGAGATTAATGAACCACATTTTTATGTACATTTGTGAGCTTTAAAAATAATATGATTTAAAGGCTTTTAAATTATTATAAATGTCTAAAAAAAATAATGAGATTTAATTACAAACCATCAAAATGGTAAAGTTTTGAAATTTGTCTCTTTGAATTTCATGTCTTAAGAATTTTAAATGTTTACTATATCAAAGATTTCATGTCTTAAGAATTTTAAATGTTTATCACATCAAAGAGAAGGTTCACAATGTCCGTATCTGATGTGATAGTACACATGAAAAATGTTCCGTTAAAGGGTTTTAAGTGCTCATGTTTCTTAGGAGTTGTATTTAAGGTATTGTGTTCAACCAATGAGTGTAAATGGTAAAGAACTGGATATGTAGTTATAGTTCATTATAACCATATCCTTTTACCAATTGAATGGACCTAAACTAATCCTTATTGTGTTTTATAATATACATGCCATGATTGGAATCTGATAAACTAATTTTTCTTTCCTTTATGATTTTTTTGGAGTAGGCTAAATGTTATATTTCATTCTCCAAAATATTTCTTCCCTGCATTCAAAGAGATGGTTCTTATGAAAATTATTCTCTTCATAATTATAATAATGACCCAACCTATCCATAGGATAGTCGCTCTGGGACTTTCCTTGTCTTTCAAATTCATGGTCACATGCCCTCCCTACCCCTAACATGGAATCTGTTTAGCATTATCAAGTCTTTTTTTTCAATTGATAGAAAGGGGAAAAAAACATTGAATAATTGTTTCATAGTTTGAATAATTTAAATAAGGAAATGGTAGCAATGTGGTTTTGGAATTGCTAAAATAAATTATTAAAGAATGAAGTAACAATAGCAGTAAGTTCAATTTGGAGGTGGCATTTATGATTTTAGTCTAGAATGCTTCTCTCATACTTTTCTTGTTCTTGAATTTATTTTGTAGTATAGAAAAATGAAAACAAGTTTGTTGAAAACATTCATATAAATAATAATAATTGTAAAAGGAATCTCAACTAATATTTTGGAATCACTCTTAAAGCTCTTAAATTGAAACAAAATTTTATGAGGTGACAACACATAAAATAATTTAGACTAAATAAGTAAATCTAAAATTCAAATTAGAGAAGCACCTTGAATGAATTATCTACGATGAAATTGAATCCTTGTACTTTACATCATAGAAATTTTACTTCTCTTGGGCTCTTTTGAATCTTTTAAGTCTTTGGCCTTTTAATCAATAATAATACATCCTTCAATAATGAGAGAAATAAGGAAAATCACTCAAGTTCTCACAACAATTTGACAACATAAGCTAACACTAAAAGTTCTTTATACAACCGGACAACATAACAATATTTCTTTTTACACATAAAAATTATCGGGCATCTCTTTTAAGCCCATCAGATGAGCAACAACACTTGGAAAATAGTTTTTTTCACTACAATGATGTTCAATTTCTGTCAAATATCTTGCATCTACATATTGCTTATATCTTTTATATTGCATCAATTGGAGGTCTTAGAGAGTCCATTGGCTTGAGAACATATTTGTTATCCTCTACCTGCAATTTATGCACAAATAAATGAAATGAAATTATCTATTCCTTATCCTTAAACAATGAAGTGCTACTTGATTAAACCTTTAGTAATCACAAATACAATTCATAATGAAAGAACAATATGTTGCATAACTATGCCTCTCAAACTAAGGCTATGCCTCCCAAACTAACTTACCATATTTTGCATAGAATCTATATTGTCATCGGGTCTTGGGATCCCATAGTTGGGTGAGAAACTAGATGAAACTTTTTGTTGTGTTTTTGTGATTGTGTGTTATTATATGTGGATACAAGTTTAATATGGAACTTGTTGCTATATTTTTTTGTTTGTGTACTATTCTTATGAGTTAGGGATCATTTCTCTATAGCGCAAATTTTTTGAATTAGGGGTCACTTCCCTATAACATAGACTTCACCTTAGCTAGGCATGGAAAAAAGGGGATGGCATCACTATAGCATGGAATTTTTGAAAATTCACTCAAAATATAAGCTCTACTTAGGTAAAACCATCTTATTTGAGCTTTAGCTACGACATTTTTGGGTTGATAATAATTTCTCATAAATATCCTACTCTTAGAAATGGGGCTCATTTTCAAATGGTTTTGGTCCTTAAAGCATTTTGTATTCATGTTAAGAACTTGGATATTGTGGAAATTTAAAAAATACCAAATATGAGGGTTCACCTTCACTAAAATGAATTACTCGATATGATGAGGTATGTCTCCAGAAAAATGGGCAATATTGTCACTACAACCCTCGTGTGGTTGGCTTTGTATGGCAGAAGATGATGTTTTTCCCCTCATACTATAGTTACCTAGCATAAACATAGACAACACATTAATAATACATTAACAACACCCAATACACCCATAAAAACAAATTGAGAGAAAAGATATCACAACAAACTTGGAAAATCAACAACTATAGAGTTGTCAACCAATTGAACATGTTCCAAGGGAGGAAAATATCCAAAAGAATCTCCTATATCTGTAATAAAACCACATTGGCATGTAAAGTAATAAACATGTGAAAATATTGATTATATCAATTGTGATTCCAACCAAATGTACCTGGAATGGTGGGAAAACTAAAATGATACGATATTCATCTATGTCCTTGGAATGAAGCCATAGTAGTGGATTGTTGCACCTTTGCAATTTGCACACTACTTCGTTAAAAAATGGTGATGTATATATACACTAATCTAATTATATTGATTTCATCGCTCTATGAAACTCACCTGGGACCATAGATGATGCATTGTTGGAGTGAGGACGTCCTCACTTGTTGAGGTATTGAAACTTAAATGGTTCATATTTAGATGCAGGGACATTCAAATCAATTTCCAAGCCACCACTTTGTTTTCTTATTTTGTTCTTATTTTTAGGGCTAAGAAAACTCTTCTTCCTCTTCAAAGATGACTCGAAAGCACCCAACCCAAGGGTGAAATCATAATCAATAATATGAAGATTGTTGGCTTCATCCAATATTTTTTTAACCAGACCAACCAATTGTTCAGTCTTTCTCAAATTAGAGGGAGGATTGTTTAAAAGTATCTTTAAGTGGCCAAACAACTCGTCTCTGGCAAACAAAAGTCCCTCAACATTTAGATCAACACTGTCACTGGCCATAATAGTTGTGTTGACATCTACATCAAGGTTTGGTGTCTCTATAATTATTTCATGAGAGGCATTGAATGAATTGGGTATTGCATCACGATCTAGTAATGAATTTGAATCCCTTGAGGGGAAATACAACCAATTCACCGTTATGGCATGATTTCAATTGTTGACATGAATAGACCATGGCTAATCACAAGCTATAATTTTTTTGTGATACCACATGACAAGATATTCCTTATCACCCTTAGTGATTTGAAAATACCAAACGAGTTTTGATACCAACATGATCTGAAATATAAACAAACTCTAATACTGATTCAACTTGAAATTCCTTAGATGTCAATTAGTCCATAAATATACATAAACATCCAACCAAATTTGGGAAATTGAAGATTGACTTGACTATTTGCAAATAACATGTGAAAACACTTATTTATCCATAAAACCTCATTAACAGATGAATATAATTTGCAGAAATAATGAGTGCCAAAATGGAGAGAAATAGACTGCTCTTAATAATTCTCAAAATGCCAAGAATTACAATGAAATGGTCTTTACAAATGTCAAATTATGAATACATCCTTCATGTTGGCTACTCCAACCCAGAAACAAAGGTCACCATTAAAATCCTCATGAAATTATGAGAAGAATGAGTATAAACTCGACTATATTCTGAACAGGTGCCTAAAAAGCCCTTTTTGCACGTTTAATAAGACTCTAGGTCTCATACATGTCAATATGAACTAATACTTCCATATACAACACTTTTATACAAATATGACATTACCATAACGATCCACACAAAAAATCAAGAAAAATGAGTATAGACATGACTATGTTTGGACAAAGTGTTCAATGGCATGCAAAACAAGACAAATCCAATATATGAATGCCTCTTGCATGCAAAACGAGACACAAATATGAAATTGGTATGAAATTTTATGTAGACCCCATTGTTGGCACGTAAAAACATCCCCTGTACTTTATCCAGAGCAAGGTTTATATAGGTGTGGGTGGCCTAATCGCCCCCCTATATTCTCGGGCTTCATTTATTACACTTTAATTATTATTTGTTTTATTTGTTATAACAAACATTATATATGGCATATTGGTTTGGTGGATAGACTTAACACTTAGGAATATACTCCCATAGGTCATGGGTTTCATTCTCATTCACCCAACTAATTTTATTCTCCCTTAGCCATTATTCGCCAATCGGAGAGTGCCACATGGCACTCTCTGGTTGGTTCACCTGCCTTCATAGTCAACATACTGCCACATCGTCTGCTACCTATACCAGATCTGCAACTTTGATTCCAATTGTACCTTCCACTTCATCGTACAAATGACACGTGACACTATTTTATTGGTCCACATGGACCCCCAAAAATGTCATTTATGGGTGACACATGGAAGCCTGTCGTGCTGCCACATCATCATGATGATGTATGTATGGTGTCATCTATAATTTGTATGAACCTATATGGATAGGACACTTGGCAGCGTGTGGTCCTGCCACATGGCACCCCCTTTGACTTTTTCTTGTTTTGACCAAACTTTGATCAGACATAACTTATTCATACGAACTCTATTTGAGGCGATTTTTGCATCGTTGGAAAGGTATCACCGAGATATACACAATGAAGTAGTTTTAAAAAGCATGTGAGAAGATCAGTTTTTAATAATTTTGGATCTTCTTGGACCTCTTTTGAGCATTCTGGATCACACCTCCCAACTGAAGAAATTTTGGACCTCCAAAAGTATGGATCATTCATAAATGAAGTGAGGATATTGTCACCTCACTTTTTTAGTATCATCCATCCTTCTTGCTTGGATAATGAGAACCTGACTCACCATAACAATAATGAAGACTGAAACAACATTCTTGACTAAGTTAACCATTCCCTTAAATTCACAAACTCTGTCATTCATTGTTGCAGCTACTAACCATACTCCACTAAATAGTAATAAACTGAAAAACAAAACTAACTATACATATGCGAAAGAGAATTACCCATCAATATATTTTCCCTTCTTAACAGGAACGACATCAACCAAAGGACTTGTTTTACTTTCAACCATAGGCTGTAAATCTGGATCCTGGATACTAGCATTAACTAGCATGTGCCCTGTAGTGACAACAGTCAAATTTGTCTTCATATGATGATCTCTCACAATGAACTCAATTTCATACTTGAAAAGATGATACTTGTTATGTTCCCTATAGAAATGGCCTTCTTTTCATACAAGTATGGACTTCCAAAAACCATCCCGCAAACATCAAGAGGAACCACGTCTAATTCTACCTCATCAATGAAACTAGATGTGATTGCAAATTGTAACTTGCATTTCTTAGTTAACTGTACCTGAGAATTATCACAAATCCAACCCAAAGGATACGGTCTTGGATGAGGCCTAGTTTCTAATCCCAAATTCTGAACAAATTGCTATAAAATAATATTCACTTGTGATCCACTATCAACAAGTGTATCAATCTTAGTTTTCTTTGAGATAACTCGTTAATGAAATTGGTCATTTATTTTCCTTCCATCAGGAATTACACTAGATTTTGAAGAATAAGTACACGGACTAAAACTTGTAACAGAAGATTTACCTTTGGTGCCCATAGTTGTAACTTGAGTTTCATCCTCAGAATCTAATCCAATATCATGAACTATGGTCATGGCCTTCTCTTTACCCTTTCTAGGATGAGGCCACTTTAGTTTCAATTCTGGATACAAATTCCAACAATTCTTCTCATCGTGTACTTTCTTCTCACAATGAGAACATGTAGGCTACTCTTCATCCTTCTTCACTGTAGTTCTCTTCTTACTCTTCCCTTTTTCCTTTGACTGCTCCTTGAATGCATGTGGCTCTTCTGACACATCCTTAACAACATGTTTTCCTTTGTTGGCTTCAAGATGAGTAGCTTGTATTGATACTTCGTCAATGCTAGTAGGATTAAACATCAATATAGCATGGAGAAGAGATGAGTGCATACCACCAATATAATTTAGAAGAGTCTCAAGAGTATGTAATGGAATTCCCAAAGATAATTCCTTCCTCTTAAATTCTTGTGTATAAGCTTGAACATTTTTCACTTTTCCTTGTCGTAAATGTTGCCAAGCAATCATTGATGTTTGCATATAAGATAATGGACAAAATTGCTTTCTTAATGCAGTAGTAAACTCAATCCACAAAGAAATTATTTTACCATGTTGAATAAGATTAGCTTGTGTCTTACTCTCCCTCTATATCAAAGTTGTACCGCTCAGGTGAAGAGTAGCCAATTGTATCTTTGAAGTATCATGTATGATGTTCTGTACTCTGCAATACACTTCAATCTGTTTGACCAAATTATCAAACTTCTCTGCATTCAAATATTCATCATAAGTAGGCAAATCAAACTTCACATCTAGCTTTAACAAAGACAAATCATGAGAACAAGAAGACTTCTTAGAATGTTTCTTCCTCTTATGAGAAGAATGTTCACTTCCATCGTAAAAAGAAGAAGAAGATGATGATGATGATGATGATGAAGGGGATGAAGGAGACCCTGGAGGTTCTTCACCTTCTCCTTCTCCTTTATATTTTACCATTGTTCCCAATGGACCACCTTCATTTTGATGAGGATTTCCTCTTCATCTTTCTAGTTCTTCTCACAATTCCTTAACCATATTTTTCATCTCAAGAAACATCCTTCGAAATTCCTTATCATCCTCAGAAATATCATCTTCATGCTCCATTTATTTCCTTCAAGTGAAGCTCCTTGAATCAATTTTATGATTATAACTTGCAAGCTTTCCTTCACCTCGCTTAGACTTGGAACTCGTACGCATTCACTTGAAAATAAATGTCAAAACCAGCTCTGATACCACATCATCTGAAAATATCAAATGAGTTCTAATACTAACTTGATCTGAAATATCAACAAACTCTTATACAAATTCATCCTAAAAGTCCTTAGATGTCAATTAGTCCATAAATACACATAAACATCCAACCAGATTCGGTAAATTGAAGATCAACTTGACTATTTGCAAATAACATGTGAAAACGCTTATTTATCCATAAAACTTCATTAACCGATGAATATAATTTGTGGAAATAATCAGTGCCAAAATGGAGAGAAATAGACCGCTCTTATTAATTCTCAAAATGCCAAAAATTAAAATGAAATGGTCTTTACAAATGTCAAATTATGAAGACACCCTTCAATTCAGCTACTCCAACCCAGAAACAGAGGTCACCATTAAAATCCTCGTGAAATTATGAGAAGAATGAGTATAAACTCGACTATATTTTAAACAGGTGCTTAGAAAGCCCTTTTTGCACGTATAACGAGACTATGGGTCTCATACATGTCAATATGAACTAATATTTTCATATAAAACAATTTTATATAAATATGGCATTACCATCACTATCCACTCGAAAATAGAGAAAAATGAGTATAAACATGACTATGTTTGGACAAAGTGCTCAATGTCACACAAAATGAGACAAATCCAATATAGGAACACTTCTTTCACGCAAAATGAGACACACATATAAACTTGGCTTGAAATTTTATGCAGACCCCATTGTTGGCACGCAAATACCTCCCCCGTACTTTGTCAGGGGCTAGGTTTATATAGGTATGGGTGGCCTAACCAACCCCCTATATCCCCGAGCTTCATTTGTTACACTTTAAATATTATTTGTTTTGTTTGTTATAACAAACATTATATATGGCATATTGGTTAGGCGGATAGAGTTAAGACTTAGGAATATTTTGTGGAATATCTCCCATAGGACATGGGTTCGATTCTCATCCACCCAACTAATTTTATTCTCCCTTAGCCATTATTGGCCAATCGGAGAGTGCCATGTGGCACTCTCTAGCTGGTCCACCTACCTTCATAGTCAACATACTCCTAGGTCATCTGACATTTGTACTTGTACATATCTACCACTTGGTTTCCAACTGTACCTGTCACATCATTGTACAGGTGCCATGTCATCTATATGAATGAATCATGGCACTTTTTTATTGGTCCACATGAACCCCCAAAAATGCCATTTTTGAGTGACATGTGGCATATTGTCATGCTTCCACATCACCATGTTGAAATCATCATGACATCATCTTTTAGATGTACAGACCTGTATGGACAATCCACGTGTCACCCCCTTTGACTTTTTCCTTGTTTTGACCAAACTTTGACCGGTCATAACTTCTTTATACTAACTCCATTTGAGGTGATTTTTACTGTGTTGAAAATCTATCGTTGAGCTCTATGCAATGAAATAGTTTTAAACAACATTTGAGAAGAATACATTTTGAGGATTTTTTTATCTTCCTAGACCTGTTTTGAGCGTTCTGGATCCTCGTAGATCACTTACTTTTACTCCTCACCTAGTAGGCATGATATATGCTCTCATGGGGACAATAATCACTATTTTGAATTCTTCTTTCCTATTCCATTGATGATTCAAGTTGTTTATCTTTCTTTTGCTTATTCAAATATCCTTCTTTTTTCAAAATTTCCTTGAACCAGTAATAGGGTTCAACATTTATTAGGAGGATATACAACAAGCAATCCATCCTACGAGCACACTTTTTTCTTCGCTTTGATAGAAATTTTGTCTTCAGGTAACAATGGTATGACTCGATAACATTATTTGTCTCTTGGTTTGCATGAGGAAAATCTCGACATCATTTTACCCACATCCCTACATATAAAAGAAATACAAACAAAAGTACGTGCACTTATGGATCTTATCATTGGCAACCCAATTCTTGTAGAAATAGTGCAAGAAATTCTCCTCATTTGTGAATTTGCTGAAAAATCCATCGATTGCATTGGTCACTTTATCATTGGAACAATTTTTCATGATAAAACCTAACTCATTGAACATCTCATTTTATTTTTCTAGACTACTAGCCAACCAATTCACATTTTTTAGTCATGCCCTCCATACAAGACAAATACATAAGATCACTTCACACCTTGCGATCCTTCTTCCAAATTCAATTCATCTTTAGTGTAACATTGTTAGAATAAATACAAGTTAAAATGTAGAATAACAAGATTGAAGTTACCTGAAAGAAATGATTTCAGCTAATACATCATCAACCATGAAGGCATTGACTTTCCAATCAGGACGAAATTGGTAACACCTATGCATGAGGTGCTCCAACCATAGTGAAATATCTTGTATTGTATTTTGCGATGCCACCACCCATGCAACTGGAACCCCACTTTGTTGTTCATCAAAATCCACAAGTGTGTACAATTTATATCGCGTATTCAAATAGCATATGTAGCCAAGTTTAAGTCATCAATAATATTTAATCACTACAAATCAAACAATCATACTAAATCAATCATTGGAAACATAATCACCTTGTATTTATTTGTATTGAATGTTGAGTCCATGGATATTAAGCTATTGTGAGACAAATTGACCATGGTCTCCAACATCCATGGTGTTTGAATTCCAGCTATAAAAGAGACCTCTCCACCATTGGGCTTTTGGTAAAAGAAAAAATCATCTTGGTGTTTTTTATACAAAAGGTTCATGCTCATTTCATCATTTTTTTGCAATCAATAGTTTCTCTTCATCAAACGATTGACATATTGTAATATTCTAGATATAAAATAGTATGAAGAACATAAATAATTAGCTAGAAATGGAAGATGAACAACAATATAACCAGAACAACACCACAATAATACCAAAATTATACCAAAATAACACCAGAAAGAGCACTTTGATTACTAAGAGCAATGTTCACTTGCATCTTCAAGGGGGAAACCTTCAGTAGAGAAGAGCTCTATTACAATAATATCCAAGAAAAAACTTCTCATACCCTCAACTCCTATTTATACTAAATATGTCTATCAAAATAAAAATCTAGAGGAAGATCCTTCAAGAAGCAAAAGCTTCTATTAGGTCTTCTTACATTGGACTTATTCTTCCTTATTGCGAGGCCTTATTAATATTGACCTTTATTACATGAAAATATACTATTCTACCTACATGAGGGGTTAGGTCCCTAACATGTCCTCCCCCTTAAAAACAACCTTGTCCTCAAGGCTTGAGATGAAGAAATTGTTGTAGAATGGTAGTTGGTTCCCAAGTGGCATTTATTGGAGTTGTATATTTCCACTGGACTAACACTTCCTTGATGGTTTGTTGATGCAGACGATGGTCACGCTGGTCCAAAATTACTTGTGGTTGTAGCCAAATGGATCCTTCTTCGTCCAAATTAGGAATGTTGGTTTAAGTTTGGCACTTAGTTCCAATCACCTTCTTTAAGCAAGAAACATGAAAAACATGATGGAGCTTAGAATGAATGGGCAAAGCTAACTGATAGGCCACCTGTCCCACACACTTGAGAATGGTATAAGGACCATAAAATTTGGGCGCCATTTTCTGACAATGGTTAGCCTTGAGGGAATTTTTCTTGTATGGTTGCAGTCGAAGAAACACCTAATCCCCTTCTACAAATTGACGTTCAGAGAGACCTTGATCTGCTTGTTTCTTCATGTTATTCTGGGCCATGACCAAATTTTCTTTGAGGGTACGGAGAATAGCCTCTCGAACAGTAAGCATGTGGTCAACCGCCTGGACCTTAGGAACACCTGGAAAATATGAGAGAACTGACGGTGGATTTTGTCCATATACCACTTCAAAAGGAGTCATGCAGGTAGTTGTATGGTAAGAAATGTTGTACCACCATTCAACTAGTGGTAACCATTGAGCCCACTGATTTTTCCTTTCTGATGCAAAACACCTCAAATACGTTTCCAAACACTTGTTGACAACTTCAGTTTGACCATCCGTCTAGGGATGATAAGTTGTGCTAAGATGCAATTGGGTGCCTTGGAGCTTGAACATTTCTGGCCAAAAATTTCTCATGAAATTTGGGTTGCGATCAGAAACAATAAAATGTGGCATGCCATGAAGCTTGAAGACCTGATCCATGAAAAGTTGAGCCATAGTGGATGTTGTAAATGGGTGTTGAAGAGAACATAAATGAGCATACTTGGAAAGACGATCAACTACCACCATGATGATTGATTTATTGCCCGATTTAGGTAATCCTACAATAAAATCCATAGAGATATCCTGCCAAAGAGCAGGTGGAATCGGAAGCGGTTGTAGTGTTCCAGGAGATTTGACTGTTTCTACCTTGTTGTGTTGACGCACATCACATTCAGCCACAAAATTATGAACATCATGTTTCATACCATCCCAGAAAAAATAAGGTTTGACCCGGTCATAGTTTTTGGTAAACCCGGAGTGCGCAATGGTGGGTGTAGCATGAAGCTCAAAAAGTACCATGGATTTAAGTTTTGACTGTTTACTTAAATACAAATGACCTTTGTATCGAAGCTCATCATTGATCCAAGAGTAACCTAGGGAGACTGGAGAATTGGACTGCAATTCTTGCATCAGATGCATACTTTTGGGATCATGTAGTCATTCCTGGCGAACAGCTTGGAGCCGATCTGGTACAATGAAGGAGAGAGAAAAAATGGACCCTTCATCTTCATAGTTTCTAGAAAGTGCATCAGCAACCACATTTTCTTTTCCTTTCTTGTAAATGATATCATAATAATATACAAAGAGCTTAGTCACCCATTTTTGTTGCTTTAGGGAGGAAAGCCATTGTTCCAGAAAATACTTGAGGCTTTGATGATCTGTCTTAATTTAGAAGCATTTCCCCAATAGATAAGGGTGCCAAAGATCCACGACATGAAAAGTAGCCAACATTTCCTTTTCATAGATTGATTTGCCCAAATTTCTCTCTGACAATTGTTTGTTGGTAAAGGCCAAAAGGTCGACCCTCCTGCATCAGGATGGCGCCAATTCCTTTCCCGAAAGCATCACATTCCAGGAAAAAGGTCTTTATGAAATCAGGAAGGGCCAGGACTGGACTAGTGCACATGGCCATATTCAAGGCTTGAAAATCCTCAACAACTGCTGGAGTCCAAGTGAAAGAATTATTTTTAAGGAGAGCAATGAGAGGTGTCGCAATATTTCCATAATTCTTAACAAACTTGCAATAATAACTTATTAAACCCATAAATCCACACAAGATTTTGAGAGTCTTTAGGTGAGGCCAATATTGCATAGCTTCAATCTTTATAGGATCCACTGTGACACTGGCCTTGCCAACAAGATGACCCAAGTACTCGACTTCTGAGGTGCCAAAAGAACATTTAGATTGTTTGAGGAAAAGTTGGTACTGAGAGAGTAGATGGAGAACTCTATCTACATGAGCAAGATGGGTTGTCCAGGTTTTACTATAGATGAGGATATCATCAAATAAAACTAAGACAAAATGACAGAGAAAAGGACGGAAGACATGATTCATGAGGTTTTGGAAAGTGGAGGGAGCATTACACAAGCCAAAGGGAAAAACCAAAAACTCATAGTGGCCCTCATGAGTTCTAAATGCAGTATTAGGAATATGTGCCTCTTTCATATGGATCTGGTGGTAGCCAGAATGAAGATCAAGTTTAGTAAAGAAATGGGCGTCACTCAATTCATACTCAATTCATACAAGAGGTCATCAATGAAAGGAATGGGAAATTTGTCTTTAATGGTGAGTTCTTTTAGGCCACAAAAGTTAGGACACATGAACCAAGAACCTTATTTATTAAGGACCATGACCACATGAGAAGAGTAGGGGCTCATACTAGGGTGGATAACACCTATGTTGAGCAGTTCTTGAACAATTTTCTCAATTTTTTTTTTTTTGGAAAAGGGGTGACGATAGGGATGGATATTGGGAGGAAGGATTCCTGGGACAAGGGGAATGGAATGATCATGAACACCATGGGAAGGAGGGAGTCCCCGGGGAGTGGAAAAAACCACTTGATGTTTAGAGAGGATGGATTGGAGGTACTGTGGCACAGAGGGTGTCTCAGTTTCTTATATGGCATGGAGTTGGTAAATAATGCCAGAATGACCTTTCTTGAGTAACTTTTCCATGTGATGGGAACTGATGATCTCTGGGGAACCGACAGTGATGCCTTGGAACTTATATTTTTGGCCCTCCTGGTCGAATTGCATGGTTAATTCCTTAAAATCCATGAGAATGGGACCCAAATTCCTTAGCCATTATGCACCCAACACAATGTCACAATCACCCATGTCGATAGAAAACATATGATATTTCAAATGATATCCACCAATTTGGAGACACACATTTTCACAACGCCCTCCACATTTCATGGACCCACCATTGGAAATCATGATTTGAAAATTATTGACGACACAAATATAGAAATTAGTTCCTTGGGAAATGGGGCGATGAATAAAATTATGGGTACTTCCACTATAAAAAAGAATGATGACCTTCCAATGCTTAATGTAACCAATTAGCTTGAGGGTTTGGGGAGCAGAGAATCTAGTGAGATAATTTAAGGAAATGATCGATTCTACTTTGGGAGGGTCTAAGGGAGGGGTCATGTCAGTGGGTTCATGTGACATGGACACAAGGGAAGCCTCAACATCCTCTTCTAAAACATCCTCCGAGATGGCCATAAAAATATTTTGTTACTTACATTTGTGCCCAGGAAAATATTTTTCATCACAATTATAACAAATGCATTTGAGTTGGCATTCATCCATTTCGACCCTGGTCAATTTATGTATCTTTAGTGGAGTAGAAGGAGGAGTGGGAGTGATTGGTTTGGTGCAAGGAATAAAAAAGGGTTTTCGGTTTTGAGAAGAGACAACCCAACTCTGAGGCCGAGCCATGAGGACATGGGAACGAATCGCATCCTTTAGGCCATTGATAAAACATTCTCGAAAAAAAGCAGCAGATATGCCCTCTATATGGAAATCTAGTCGGTCAAAATATAAATTCTTCCATTGTGCGATATTGTTTCAAATTTGTCAAACGTCCTAAATGGTTGGTGTCAGTGTCAAAGCATTCATAAAACTATACCACAAAGTGTGTCCAAGCCACATACCCTTGGTGGGATTTTTTTCTCCATTGCCAACGTTCTTGATCTAGATGGAGAACACCATACTGGAGTTTAGACAACTCATCCATAATGCCATACAAAGAGAAATAATATTCCATTTGAGTTACCCAACTAGTGGGATCCAAGCCATCAAATTTGGTCACATCCACACACGAAAGGCGTAGGTCATGCTGAAAGTGATGGGGCTGAAAATTTTGGGAATGAGAGGAAGTTTCACCTTCAATATGCAAAGGTGGGTCAAATGAGGGAAGATCTACAGGGATATGAAACTTGGTGCAGATCATCGTAGTGACAGATTCAAGATAGCTAGAAATGTCTTGTTTGAGGTCTTGTTTGAATTCCTCGATTGTGGCGGTGATGGAGGAATGCATGTTTTTATTGATGGTGGCAATATTGGCACTGAGTTGTCTCACTTCTTGTTGGGTTTCTGTGAAATTAGAGTGCAAGTTATCGAAGTGAGCTTCCAAGTCTTGGCTACGAGTATGGGCCATGATGAAGAGGGAACACGAAAAGGGGCGGGTGGGACCACACATACAATGGGTTATGGGTGAAGTGTATCAGAACGATCAGGGCGATGAGTTTAATCCAATGGGGTAAATCCCAAATAAGGGTGTTGGAAGGGGGTTGGGTCCATGAGAAAAAAAAAATTGTTGAAAAATGATAGGTATGATTGTGATAAGGGAAAAGAGAGAAATCCAACGGCATAGGTCTCAAATAATGGTGCCAACAGGATCCAGACTCATGTGGAGTTATACTTTGATTTGAAGAATACTGCAGTGATGAAATGCCCAAATGCTTAACAGGAAGAAATGTGTATTAATTTCGCAACCTGAATGCAAGAGACACACTTGTGTGACACTAGATCTTGTCTGTTCTATTTTTGTTTTCATCCCAAAGTTTAGGGTATTCAAAGGTTTTCCATGTGCTATAGCTCTCTGATATACGTGCAGGGTCCAATAGTAGTAATCGACCCAATATCTCAAGGCACCAACTAAGGATTCTAGACTGTGCCTTTAGTGTAAGTTTTAAACCTGTGAAGTAAAGCAATGCATATAGATTCTTAAGAAATACAAAAATTAATCAATGGCTCATACACAGAGTACACAGAGATTTTATACCGGAAACCCTCAACCGGGAAAACCTTTCTTATTTTCATTATATCGAATTTCACCATTCGCCATACAATATATACAATGTTTTTAGGTATTC